>JAKSZP010016532.1:0-32874 GCA_022478985.1 Massospora cicadina | reverse complement strand
AATGAATGATCATCAAATGATTTCTTAAGTAAGGAAGTAAATTATTAAATTTCTTTCTAGTTTTTATCTGGGTTTTTTTAAAGAGTGTTTACAAGCTGAAATCTCAGAATCCACAGCTTGTAACTTTGCCTGCCTCAGAAGAAGTTCCCATTTACAATGGAAAAATTAAGCCCAAAAATGACCAGAAGAGTTGGGGCTATTTGAATACGCTTAATGAGTTTCCAAACAGTCAAAATCCATAAGCCGCTTGCAAAATTGAGGATCTTTCAGCTGAACTTCATCCCAATTAAGTGTTCAGGATATAAACTATCAAGCAAGCAATCCATAGAGTTTTACAACTGATGTTAACTCAAAATCGGCGACACTATCTAAAATAAATTCATACAACCAATTCCTGGCAGATCCAGCCAGATGAGAAAGTAGCAACGGGATGGAAACTAGTGACAAGAATAGCTCAGATTAAGTTAATACCAGCCACTAAGGCTCTGATGCAGGTACCTCCTACTCCCTAGGTCTTATCACAGTGGGAGGAGCTCATGTAGATACTAAAAGCCTGATTGATCTTACATCTGCAAGCATAAAAGCTATGTTGAAAAACTCTATATCAGGGTTTTAGGATTGGTACTTTACAAATTGATCCCTCCTTCAGCCTGTTCTACTACCTTAAGGATCAGGCGCACACAAAATGAAGATATCATGAAGCACTGCAACGCAACCATGGCATCTCTTGCCAAACGTCTCAGACATTCAAACAACTAAAAAATTCCTGGTTAACTTTGTCCAACCATCAATTAATTATACCCAGTGAATCCTTGCTAGACAAAATCTAGGACTCACGGTAATCTATTATGTTAAAGGAGAGGAACAATATTCCTGAAATGCTCTACTGGACAAATAAATTCCAGTTTCATTGAAGTCCAAAAAGCAATATTAGATAATACAGGACTTTCCAATGAAGCCCATGGGAGATTAAACACCCTCAAGGAGCTCCTTAACAAATGAGTCCCAAAGATAGCTGCAGAACTTCTTGCTCATCATGGGCTATCTTATAAATGGGTACAAAACATGAATACTCACTGCCAAAATTGGAAACACATTCTGACTTCCTACTATCAAAGTTGGAACGACTCACCATACATGCCACTTAGGGTCAAATAAATCACCTGGGCTTATATTCAAAGCATGGTGATTTCAAGAATTATGTTTGGGCCAAGCTGAATATTATAAACAAAAGCATCAAAGATATTGCAGCAAAACCAGCCGTCTTAAATAGTGATGAGGATGATGCCTTAATCAAAGAGCTTTTTAATAATCCGGGCAGTTGTGTCAAGATTGCATGCCAGAATTACCAAAATTAAACAAGAGAATTGGGAACTCAGAATTCAATATCCAACTGCAAATTCCTGAGTAGACTGTATGGCAAGAGATAGTAAAAGCATAATTTCCAATCAAGCTTTATTTTAAGAGGAGTATGACAACCTTAAAAAGAATTTGAATCTCTTAAAAAGCAAAGCTGCCAGTGCTCACCCAGCATTGACAAAAGAGAAATGGGAAAATCTCTGCCCGTTTGGCCAATAAACAGTTTGGAAAGCCAACTAATGGCCAAATTCAAGCAATGGAATCCAGTAGTTGATAGCAATATCATTAAATTGAATCATTTGAAATTGACAAATGCAGAAACTTATACTTAGAACACCCATCCTTTGCCTAGGGTTCTGGCATCAATCTAGACTCCAGATACTCCGCAACGAGAAAGAGGGCTGATTCTAAATGATGATACACCAAGACGTTCAAGAAGAAGTACTTTCCTATGCCTGAAACAGGGTGAGACTACTTTAAACCATTGAACTTATTAAACTTTGATATGGATGAGAACGTTCACTCTTTCCTCAAGCTATTTGAAAAAGCAATTAGGGGAGCATCAGACCTTGCAAAAGGATCAGCACTGATCAACTCACTAGATGTTCATAGCTGTGACCTCATTATGCCCTATTTGGGCGATGATTGGTCCTATATGGATGCCAAAAATGCAGTGACAAAACAGTAAGGAGTGCCTGGGAAATTAGAAGCCCAAAGAAGAGAGCTTCTTAATATTGAATATAAGAAGAATGAGACTATTAAGGACTTTGCAGACAGATTTTTTTAGACACAAGTCTTTCTTGGGTGCAACACAATAGATAAGTTTGATGCTAAGTTTGCAATGAAACATGCAGGTAGCCCTTCCGTGAACTGCACCATATCAAGATACCTGCATACAAAAGAAATGAAAACTCACAAGCTTACCATATACTTGAGAAGCTATCCTTGTAGTATCAATACCCCTAATCATCCCAAGGATCAGAAAAAACTCTTATCTTTGGACCCAAAAAGCAACACTATCTCCAATCAAAGGAAAAAAATTCTGAACTCTAAATCAAAAATTCGAGCAAAAGCAGCAAACAGGGCCAATTTCATGCCACAACAGTGGTCAAAGGGGCATTTTGCTAGCCAATGCTACAGACGGTCTGACAAAAAGCCTAGGGTCAACGTTGCTCTAGAAATCAAAAGTGACAGCGAGGTGGGAAAAGAGCAAGTGGGGTAGAGACGGAATGCTCTAACTCCACCAATGTTTAAACCATTCCACCTGACCATAAAGAGCTCTTTAGGCCCAAAGATGTCGCTGAAGATAACTTTCACTATATCATAGCTAATGATGTCATGATGGTCACTACTCAGGCCACAGCAAAAGAGACTAAACCTTTAAAAACTACCAGAGAAGTCTGAGCAGAGGTATTAAAAACCTTATGCAAAACAGATTATTGATCAGGTTTTAGACCTGCAACCCGTATGTTCAACTGACCTAACTTTGCTTAACAATGTACAAGTAGCCATTCAGAAAAAGACTTTAGCAAACAATTTTTCAGATATCTGCTCCTTTCTGAAAAATACCTGGAATCAGGCAGCAGTCTTAGAATTCACACAATAAATAACTCTGAAAACTACTCTGAATATACTTATGTGGATAGCAGTAAATAAGGTGCAAGTTCGGACCATCATTGATAGTGGTGCACCTATCAATATAGTCATCACAAAGCTGGTTAAAAAGTTTAAAATTGCGCTCAACGTTGCCCACTGTCAGGAATATGGTACAGCTGAAGCGCATATGTCAGGTAAACAGCAAGTTAGAATTAGACCGGCCTGGCAGACTGAGTGCTGAAGCACCTAAATGGTAAACCAGAATTACAGAGGCACTGATGCTGGTATGACGAGTATAGAACAAGGAAGGAGTTCCGCCATTAATTGCATATAAGCCATAATTGCATATAGACACATAGTAAAATACCGGATGAACACGGCCATAAACCCTGAGGGGTGTTGGAATACCAGCAGAAAAGGAAGTTTGTTTTTCAACGTAAAAAAACTGGAATTGAGGAGAGGACTTTTTTATTGAAATAATAAGGAAGAAAATTGACCAACAATTTTCTCAGTGCGAGGCAACTGATTAAATACTGTTTGATTATAGTGAGTCCAAGCAGGTATTAGGTCCCTCAAATTCACCTAACCTGGCAAATTTTTGGGGAATGGGGAAGATAATTTCAATTGGAACTAACATTGAAGGATTTGGCAGCAGGCCAAGTCGCTGTCAGTTCAAACTCAAACGCCTGAACTGAGGCTCAAATGCATTTCCATCAGTTGTTGTGATGGCATCTGGCCCAATGAGCAATGGGAAATCCCCAGGGCCACCCCACCTAAGGGTGGTCCCAATTGGTTGGAAACTGGTTTGGGATGCCAACCTGCCCATGCCCAGTCAATGGGGCCATTCAATCAGTCAAATGAGTTAGATAAGCTGAAACTCCCAATTTTCTGGATAGGTGTTTTGAACATTCGGCGATGGTTTCCAAAGATACCATCTGCACATCAGGGATCATCCCCAATAATTTTGAGAGGGGGTTAGCATCATCGATCATATTGGTGACTGAGTTGAAACTGTCCATGATTCTGGCCAATAATTTGACATTTGTCCCTTTTTGAGTATGAATTTTCTGATCGTCCAGCTCTGATCCCATCAGTCTTAGACCCTTCAACTTAAATCTATTGACCTTGCGCAGATTTACTCAATCTGGCTGACAAGCCTGGCAGAGGTGAGCAAGGGTACCAGGGGATGAAACTGAAGCAGGGAGGGCTGTTACCCGGCGCTCATCAACCATGTGGGTGAGGTCACTCTGGGTGATGAGGGGCACAGATGCCCTCTTCATCCCCTTTTTATTTGTAAATGGGAAGAGTTCCCGATCTATGCACAGGGGATGTTCCCCTAAACTTACATTACCCTTTCCTTTTTCAAAAGGAAGGGTGCCACTGCTGGTAAACTGCATGAGGCCACATTTTTATGAGCCTTGGGCAGTTTGATCGCCATTACAGTTGCAATTTTTTGGGGGGAGGGGAGCGTCGTGGTGGGACTCATGAAATGCCTTGACCAGTTCCAAGTAATTAGCGCAATCACAAGCCTTGACCCAACTGTTCTCATAAGGCCGGATACCCCTTCCACGCAATGAGATACTGAACCAACTGCCAGGATTTGTGGGACGCTAAGATGTTTTCCACCTCAGATTCTTCTGCACCCTCAATCACAATTAGTTCAGGTTCAGTGGGAACGATCCCATTGAATGGGGACAACAGAGACACGTGGAAGACGGGGTGCTGTTTCTAATGAGCTGTCAGTCTTAATTGGAAAGTACTATTGTCCAAGTCTTCCTCCACCAGGTGGGGACCTGAACGCTTGCTTACAAACTTCCAAGAAGGTACCTGCATCCACAGATGGCGAGTATCTAACATAACATGAGAGCCCACCACTAAATTGTGGCCATGAAGCGATTTTTGATCTGCAAACCATTTATAATCATTAATAGCCTTTGTGAGATGCTCCCGCACTAAGGACTGGGTAGATCAAATGTGCTCAACGTGATTTGTGACAGAAGGAACCTCTGGACGTAGCAGGGACCAACTAAAAAAGAGGAATTATAAACTAACATCTCTTCATAGGGAGAAAGCCCTGTAGAAGTGTGGGAACCATTATTATAGGCTAATTGGGCGAGAGGGGGTCATCAGCCCATGTATCTTGTGCAGCTGATGCATAACAATGCAAATACTGTTACAGTATTTGGTTAACCCGCTCAGTTTGTCTGTCGGACTGGGGATGGTATGTGGTGGAATGGCAGGGGTGATTTTTAAGATGTTTCTAAGCTCATAACAAAACCGCGCTGTAAATTGGGTCCTACAGTCACTGATAATCTCCTGCGGAAGACCAAACATAGAGAACACATGGCGTACAAAGAGATGAGCAGTTTCTTTGGATGTGATCGTGGAAGCACAGAGTTGAATAGGGAAAATTTGGTGAAGCGATTGACCACCACCATCACCACAGTGAACCCATTAGAACTGGGGAGTTTGACAATAAAATCCATGGACACTGATGTCCATGGACCCTGCGCCTGATTTAGGGGATGTAGGAGGCCATTTCTTCCTGAGCGGTCTGACTTAGCTCATGCACAGGTAATGCAATCAGAAATCCAGGCTGGAACTTCCTTAGTTCTACCCGCCCAGTTATAAGTCCACTTGTTCAGTATAATACATTTCTTGTTGCCTGGATGGCCAAACGTGGGAGGGTCGTGACTCGCTTGAAACACCTCATCTCTAAGGAGAGGAGGAACCCAGACCCACAACCTAAAATAGATGAGACCCTTCACCAAGGAATACAGAGAAAGTTTGTGCGTAAAAAGGGATAATTGATCAAGTAAATCCACTCCTTTGGGGAAGGACATCTGAGGTGCCAAACTTGTGAAATAAGCGGAGCTTCAAGAGCAAACTCTACTGAGGTGACCACAAGTGGGACAATAGATAGAATTTGGGTGGTGGAGATTACAGTAACCTGGTCCACTTCCTCCAAGTTTATGGGGCCATGGGCCAGGTTGCAACTAAGGAAGTCTGGAAGCAGATTCAATGCACCTTTCACAAATTTTTAACTAAAATTGAAACTGCATAAAGCCCCAATAGGTACGAGCCTGCCAGTGTGCCAATTTTTGTGGTTTGCAGAAATATAAAAGAGCTTGGTTGTCCATACGCACAGTTAACTCATGCTGGGCACCCTGTATCAGGTACCGCCAATGATTATATGCCCATGCTACAGCTGCCAATTCCTTATTGTAAATATTCCATGATTGCTCAGTTGAGGAAAATATCCACGAAAAGTAGGCAAAAGGATGTCTAAGCCATCATGCTCTTGGAGAAGAACTGCCTCAACTGCTACTGCTGAAGCATCACAAGCGATGATATATGGTTTGGAGGGGTCCGCGTGTTTTAGAATAGGGGGTAATAAGAATAATTTAAATTGACTCAAACGCCTGCTGGAACTCAGGGGTCCAATGGAAAGGCACATTTTTACCCATGAGGGGGTGGAGTGGAGCAGCTAACTGGGAAAGGGCCTGGGAGAATTTCTTTAGGAAAGTAATGGTACCCAAGTAACTTCTTAATTGTTTTTTAGTAGTTGTAGTTGGCCACTCGTGGATGGCATCTAACTTGTTGGGTGGAATCGCATACCCATCTTTTAGGACCAGGTTCCTGAGAAAGGTAGCTTCCTCCTTATAAAACTTGCATTTCAAAGGCTTTATGAACAGGCTCGCCTTGTGCAAAGCAGCCACGACCGCTTATAAGTCTTTAATGTTCTGTTTGGGAGTTGGGGAATGAACCAAGATGTCATCAATATATGTGACCGCACATGTAAGCTGGAGGTCACCCAGCACACTATTGATCATTCTTTGAACGGCGGCTGGTACATTCTTCAGCCCAAAGGGCATTATGAGGAACTGAAAGATACCTCGTTTTGTATGGGTCACAATAAGCTATTCTTGACCTTCCATTACCCGTGTTTATCAAAGGCATTGACGAGGTAAGTTTGGATAACACACGAGACTTTTAAAACGCTTGACTGATAATCTGCTTAAGGGGTAAAGGGTAGGGATCTCTCACTGTAATTTTATTTAGGTGACCATAATTCATGCAGGGATGGAGAGAACCAATGGCCTTCTTGGCAAAAACGATGGGAGACATGACTAGTGATGTCTCTTTAAACAACCATCCTTTCTTAAGCATATAATCCAACCAGGTGTTAAGAGCAGCCTCCTCTTCTGACATGTGTGGATACAAAGGTCAGTTGATGTTCACCAACTGTACCATTGTTCGGAATCCTAGGTTGAATTTAGTGTGAGTGGAAAGACAGTCTGCCTTCTCAGAAAAAAGATACTTCAATAGCGCATCAATACTTCAGGAAAATAAGAAGGAAGGCTCAGAGGGGAAATGAGGGAAGTAATGGAGCTGCGGCCTTGTGTCTTCTTAAGGGTATTAACTAAGGGTTATTCTCCCTCCCTTTGATCATTTGCAATTGACAATATATTTGACTCCAGATGTATTTTAACATGTTGTCAGCGCCACCATCCATCCCCAAGATAACCGGAAACACCAAGTTTGTCATTGCTGAGAACCAATTGCAAAGGCTAACCGGATGTACTGATAAAGAAACTGGCTGACGGACTAGATATGAGGTCTGGGAGGCTGAAGAAGCAATCATCACCGAAGGAGCTACATCCAGATTGAGCTCAATTGTTGGGCTAGTTCAACACTCATAAAATTGCCCGCAGCTCCTGTATCCACCAAAGCCTCAAAGAAAACGTGATGGGACCTGACATTAATCTTCATGGGTAGTAAGAAGTAAGGAATGTTCTCTTTATTGGCAGCTGTAGTTGAAACCGCAATACAGAAGAGATGATAGTAGAGTCGGGGTAAACCACTAGGTCCATAGTGGGAGAAAGCCCTTCATAAGTCAGATTGTCAGAACATACTGACATGGGCATGATAGCTGCAGCAACTATGGGATGGGGATCAGACATTTTGAGTGGTACTAAACTAACATGGCCAGAATAAAATTTCTTCACAACCTGGTTCAGCTGAAAAGAAGGGACCATTGCTACGCTAATATCTATGAGAAAGGCGGAAATGGTTAGGATAAATGGTTGGTTGATTATTTCAGGCAAACAGCAAGTTAAAATTAGACCAGCCTGCCATCCTGAGTGCCAAAGCACCCAAATGGCAAACCAGAATGCCAGAGGCACTGCTGCTGGTATGAAGGCTATGGAACTAGGAAGGAGTTCTGCCAATAATTGCATATAAGACATAATCGTGTATAGACACATAATAAATACCAGATGAACATGGCCATAAACCCCATGGGGTGTTGGAATACCGGTGGAAAAGCTGGTTTGTTTTTCAAATAAAAACTGGAATTGGGTATATAAGTTTTATTGGAATAACAAGGAAAAATTGACCAACAATTTCTAGTGCAAGGCAACTGATTAAATAGTATTCAAATATAGTGAGTCCAAGCAGGGATCAGGTCCCTCAAATTCACCTAACCCGGCGAATTTTTCAGGAAATGGGGCAGATAATTTCGATTGAACTGACATTGAAGGATTCGGCGGCAGGCCAATTCACTGTCAGTTCAATCTTAAATGACTGAACTGAGGCTTGACTGCATTTCTGTCAGTTGGCGTGACAGCATCTGGCCAGACGAGCAACTGGAAATCCCCTTGGCCACCCCATGTAGGGGTAGTCCCAATTGGTTGGAAACAGGTTTGGGATGCCAAATCTGCCCATGCCCGATCACTGAGCCATTCATTTAATCAAATGAGTTACATCAGCTGCAACTCCCAATTTGCTGGATAGGAGTTTCAAACTGTTGGCGATTGTTCTTGAAGATACCATCTGCACATCAGGGATCATCCCCAAAAATTTTGAGAGGGGGTTAGCATCAGTGATCATATTGGTGACTGAGTTGAAACTGATCACGATTCTGGCCAATAATTTGACATTTGTCCCTTTTTGAGTATGAATTTTCTGATCGTCCAGTTTTAATCCCATCAGTCTTGGACCCTTCAACTTCAATTTGGTGATCTCAGAGCAGATTTCCTTAATCCAGCTGACAAGTTCATCTGAAGTGAGTAAGGGTACTGGGGGAGGAATCTGAAGAGAGAGGGATATTACCCAGCGCTCATCTACCACGTGGGTGAGGTCGCCCTTTGTGATGAGGGGTACAGATGCCCTCTTCAGCCCCTTTTTATTTGGAAATGGGAAGAGCGCTTGATCTACACACAGTGGATGTTCCCCTGGACTTACAGCATACAACTAAATCGCTGGGTGCATACAATACCCTACCTCTCAGATTTGGATCTATTGTAGTTACAGCACCTACTATAGTGTTCCCATATATGAACTATGATATTCTAATCAGGACTGATTTCCTAAGGAGATATGGAGTTTTTACCAATCATAAGGGTGATACTCTCACCATTCTTGGCCAGGCTATTCCGCTTTACTATAGCTCAGATAGAGCAGTTGAGAAAAAAGACCCATCCTATTCATAAATCTGGCCTCAAAGATGGAGTAGTCCTTATTGCATATGTCAAAGTACGGACAAAGACAAAAGCACTACCCGCTCAGATCAATGAGCCAAAGGGCATTTCACTTTGGTCAAATCAGCATATATTATACCATCCAAAGATCAAGTAATTGTCCTGACTGGACTAATAATTAATATCCTGGAAGAACTTTATGGTGAAGTATACCAACCTTGGTCAATCTTGATTTGAGGCAAACATTGCTCCTAGTACTATCATTCCTGGCCATGGAGAAATATACACCTTGTGTGTAAACCTGCAAAATCGGCCCATCACCATCAAATGACATCAAACAATCGCATTTCTGCATCTATTCCCTATCTCAAAAATTATCTATTCCATGAGTTTGGAACTTTTGTTGAACTAGGGCTCCCCAATAAGGACCTACTCAGCATAAAGAATGTCGTCCCTATGGCCGAATTTTAAGCAACACGATTAACTCTGAGAAAAGCTAAACTCAGGAGTTATTCTCTAAATATTGGGAAATATTTACACAAGATGAATTCGACTTGGGATGTGCTAAGGGTGTAACCCACAAAGTTAATACCAGAGATCATAAACTAATTCAATTACACCCAATTAGATGCTTGAAATCATCAGAAGAAGCTGTATCCAAGGAGATTAAGGAGCTCCTCGATTGTGGCATGTTATTGCCTAAAAAAGTCCATGGGTGGCACCGAATTTTGAGTGAAGAAAAAGGATGGAAGCAACAAAATAGTTATTGATTATGGGAAGTTATGCAACATCACAAAGAAGGTCTCATACCCTCTGCCATGTATTGACGATGCCTTGGATAGGGTAAGGGGTGCGAAGTTTTTCTCAGCAATGGACCTTATCAGTGGATATTGGCAATTAGATCTTTCCAAAGAGGAGTGTGAGAAATGTGCAATCAAAACCCAAGAGGGCCTATTCCAGATGATGATAATGCCTCAAGGGCTCTGCAAGGCCCCAGCTACCTTCCAAAGGGCTATGGACACAATTCTTATTTATTTGAGGCAAGTCGACCGGGGGATGGACATCACTGAAATAGAGAAAGTATTGACATGAAACCTAAGCAGGGTCAACTCTGTTGTAGAAAGTTTTTTCACCTCCTGATCGGGACTCGGATTTTTCTGGTTACGTCATGGGTAAGGTTTTCGTGTTATTATACCTACTAACCGCCAATAGTTTCCTTCAGCTGGCACCCCGATCAATGTGCAAAGGGCGGGAATCAAACCCGCAACCTTCAAGTTGGTAGCCGTACGCCCTACCAACTCGCCTTCCACCCCCCGCTATGGACACAATTCTGGGAAATTTGAAGTTGACATGTGTACTATTGTACCTTGATGATATTAACGTTTTCAGCCACAAATTTGATGACCACCTGGAACACTTAGAGGAGGTTTTAGAAGGCTAGCAGCTGCAAATTTAAAAATCTAGCCCAGAAAGTGTCAGTTCTCAAAGACCAGCTGGAATACCTTGGATTTGTAATTGACAAAGTGGGTCTTTGGCCCCAACCCTCTAGGCTGGATGCTATCTCCAAAATGAAATGGCCTAAATAAAAATGTGATATCCAAGTATTCCTAGGAATGATCAGATACTATTGTCAATTTATCATTGTTTTGCACACCTTGGGGAGCCATTTTTTTATCTACTTAAAGATAAGGTCCCATTTGGCTGGCTCAAGCTTGCCAAAATGCATATAATCAAATCCAATCAGCCCTATTGGACGCGCCTGTTCTTTGATACTTGGATTTTGATCATGAATTTATTGTCAAAACTGACACATCCCTTACGTCAGTGGGGGCCATGTTATCACATGTTGGGGAAGATGATGAAGAACATTTAGTTTCTTTCACTAATCAGGCCTTAAATATTCCAGAAAAATTACATGGTGATGAAATGATAATGCTTGGCTGACATATATGCTTGCAAGCAATTTTGGGTCTACCTCCATGGCACTCATTTCAAAGTTGTTAGATATCATGCTTCCCTAAGATGGCTGAACAACTTAGGGGATCCTGAGGGACAATTAGCCCGCTGGGAATGAAAGCTTCTAGCTTATGACTACACAATTGAGTATCAAGCTGTAACAAAACATAAAAATGCCGATTGCCTATCCTGACTACCCACCATTGCAACTCTTAGTTGGTATGCTGATGAGTTGTTTAAGAAAATGATCAGCGGAGAGTACCAAGATGAGCCCAGATCCATCCAAAATTTATTATCAGATTTACAGAAAAATACAACAGTTGGAAACGGGATGCTTTACAAAATCATTGAAGTCAAAAAGTATATTTTCCCATGGCCCTCATCCCAAATAGACCTAATGGCGGCGTATAAGGCCATAGGGCATGGCAGATTCAAAAAGACAAAAGAGCATCTGAAGCAATTCTACTATTGGGATTCAATACACTTTGACATCCAAGAAACGTTAGAATGCTGTGTGGAGTGAAAGGTGAAAAACTATTCTAAAAAGCCCATCTTATCAACTTGTTCAGCTCAAGTTCGCTTGGCACACTGTATCTATCAATGTTGTCAGACCACTTTCAACAAGCAATCTGAAGCCAAAGTATATTATTGTAGTCATCGACCACTTGACAAATGGGTCAAGGCCAAGGCTATTCAGGAAGCAGGTGCGGCAACCACAGCCAAGTTCATCCTTGAAAACATCTTCCACAAGCATGATGACCCAAGGTTATTCTGACCAATAATGGAGCAAATTTTATCACCAATGTCCTTGCCAAGCTCGCTTAATTAATGGGATTATGAGGTGTGATTTATACTCCCTATCATCCCAAAACTATTTGTACAGTTGAGCGTTCAAATGGGACGTTGTTGAACATTATCAGGAAATTAACTTTGCCAAACCATCTGAATGAAGTAACTATTTATATTTTGAAGTATTTGCCTACAATATCTACTACCATTCGTCAACCATGTTGTCCCCTTTTCAAGTATTATATGGAAGACATCCAGCCCTACCAACGCTACTATATTTGGTCCTAGAGGATCCTGGCAATATCACTCATCCTCAATAAATTGAGAAACTTGTGGATACTGTAATCAAACTACAAGCTCAAGCCTTTGACAATAGTTTTGCCATGAAAAAGGCCTGACATCAAAAGGACTTATAAAATCGGTACATTTTGGTTAAATTTAAAGTTAACATGAAGTTTTATTTTGCAACACCCATGGATTGGGCAGATTGTAAAAGTTAGATCGCATCTGGGTAGCGCCATTTTGAAATAGTTGAGAAGATATCTAAGTTCATATATACAATCAAGGATATTAGGAGTGGCCATATATAAAACTGAGCCCATGCAAAATTCCTAAGAAGGTCTAATAAGATGCCTGATTTAGAAAAAAAGGGAAAAAGTAAAAATTTATAGATACAAATATAAAAACACTATATAATAATCTTAAACTAATTAATGCTTTAATTTGCACTAAGGATGGCGAGAGAATCTAAATCCAGACTTGTCAGCAATTAGGGCCAAATTAAAGGCTATGTACTTGGCCTACTCAATTGGCAGTTTAGAATGAAATTAACAAATGATGAAGATTAATAAAGGCTAATTGGGAATCTTAGGGCTTATGTTTGAGCCAAATGAGGGAAATGTCAGATTCTGGTGGCTAACCTAAAAATAATCCCTTTGACAACCAACAGATCAGGCTGATTATCCTCCCTATACTCAAGAAAATAATCTAATTCTCAACTAAAGCCTATTTCAATACATGGCTCAGGCTGATTATCTCAATTTTAATTCAATCCAATTTTTCTAACAAAAGCTCATGCTAAATACACTCGCACATTAAGGCTGATTATCACAGCAACAAAACTCTACAATTGTTCCTGACTAATTGGTAACATTATTAAATATTTAGAATAAGAAATCATAAGGGATTAACCCAAATATAATGTCTATAAATCCCTTGGACAAATAGATTAATGTAACGTAATCAATTTCATGCCCTAGGGCGAAATTTGTATGTCATCCTCATAGTCAGCATGATAGCACTTGCACATGGACCGCCTAAATGGGAGTACCTAATGCTATCAAGAGAGAGGCCTGCCAACATCCTTATTAGGGGCGCGTCATTTACTGCAACAAATGCCAGCGTTTCAAAGAAGATGTAATTTTGTCATCAGTATGATGAAAGTCAAATTGAGAGCACCCTAGGACAATTTTGCACGTTCTTATGGCGATTTTTGTTACTAAAATCCTCTCAATTTTGAGAGTATTTTGCCACCAATAAATCTAGCAATAGTTCATAATCATATCAGTTCAAGGGCTGAATTGAGGTGGAAAATAATCTATTGAATTTGCGTGCTCAAATGTGGCCAGGAGATGCCCTAGAGGTATAAATAACTGTGCCTTTTCTGATGAATAATCATCGAATAATATTCTTTAATATAGAAATATTTAATCTTATTCTAGTTTTATCTGGAGTCCCTTTTAAAGAGTGTCTACTAGCTGGAATGTCAGAATTCACTGCTTGTAACTTTGCTTGCCTTGAAAGAAGTTTCCAATTACAATGAGAAAAGTTAAGCCCAAAATTGGCCAGATGAGTCAGGGCTATTTGAATACGCCTAGTGTGTTTCCAAATGGTCAAAATACCATAAGCCACTTGCAAAATTGAGGATCATTCAGCTGAACTTCATCCCGATTAAGTGTGCAGGATCTAAACTATCAAGCAAATGATCCTTGGAATGTAACATCCACTACCATGAATCAATGATGCATTGGATTAGTTGAGAGAAGCGAAATATTTCTCCATGATGGATCTAATCTCAGATTATTGGATATTTAATTTGCTGACTGAAGACCAAAAGAAGTGTGCAATCATCACTGTGCAGGGGCTTTATCAACCAACTCAGATGTCCCAAGGTCTTTGCAATGTTCCTGCAACATTCCAAAGAGTCATGGACGCAATATTGAATGACTTGAAGTTGTCCTGCGTCTTGATGTTCTTGGACGACATAGATGTATCTAGTAGAGCTTTCATTGATCATTTTTCACCACTTGGAAGAATTCTTCAAGAGACTGTCCGCGGCTAATCTTATTAAGCTTAGAAAGTGCCACTTATTCAAAAAAGGTTGTAATTTTGGGATTTGTCATTAATTCTAATTGACTGCAGCCAAAAACTCAGAAGATTGGATCCATAAAGCGGATGGCTATCCTAGTAGTGTCTTAAATATTCAAGTGTTCCTTGGAATAAATGGATAATACTGAAGGTTCATATGTGTTCTTGCGAAATTGATGAGCTCCTTTTCCATTTGCTGAAGGATAAAAAAAGAATTCATATGGAATGAAGAAAATCAGGATTCTTTTGATGAGTTACGTTGGTATCTTAATGATTCTTTGTTTTGTTAATATCCAAATTCATAATTGAGAGTTTATAGCACAAACTAATGTTTTGTTAATGGCAATTGGCGTCATCCTGAGTCAAGTGGATGAACTCAGGGTGAGCTTAAGTAGCATATGTGAGCTGGACATTATCAGCAGCAAAATAAAAAACACCATTTCTGAGCATAAATGCCTTGTGGTAATTTACACCTGTAAGCAGTTTCAAGTTTATATTCAAGGTACGACCTTTAAAAGGGGGATGGACCACTCCTCCCTGCGTTGGCTGTATAACCTGAAAGAAATAGAAGGATGTCTTGCCAATGGGCACTGAAGCTTCAAGCTTAAAAATTTGAGATAGCCCACTGAGCAGGAGTTTCTCATCAAAATGCGGATAACTTATCAAGGTTACCAATGGTCCAAGTGGTACACCAACAGGCTGATGAGCTGTTTCAGAGAATGGTTGATGTATGTTTTGGGAATGCGCCTTGAGAAATCCAAGGTGTGCTTTTAAAAGCAATGTAAAACACCGAGACCAAGGATGGATAAGTATTCAAGACGATTTGCTGAAAATGACTGCTATAGCCCAAACCCATCAGAATTAGTGGCAATTGTTCAAACCGCATATAAGGTTGTTGGGCATAAGCCCTGAAGAAAACTGACCACATTCGCCAGAATTATTACTAGGATCCATTAACTATGATGTGATCACTTAACTGGCTTGCTGCGTGGAGTTCCAGTTGCATAAACCACACAAGAACATAACTGAATATTAACTGGTCCGCCCTGGATTTGCCTGGCATACAGTGTCCATTGATGTTGGGAACACTGACTATGAGTATGGTAGGTCAAGTATATAGTTGCAATTGATCATCTGACTAGATGGGTTGATACAAAGGCCCTGGCAAAAGTGTGCGCTTCAAGTATTGCACGATATATTTAGATCAAGTTGGTTATTGCCATGGATGCCCAAAAGTCTTGTTAAGCGACAACAACTAATTTCACATCCCACGTGATTCCAAGTTTGAACGAAATGGTGGGGATTCAAGGAGTTTGTCAGTACCCTACCAGCCAGAAAAAAATAGACTGGTAGAATGAGTAAATAGAATTCTGGCTGCGACGCTGAGGAAGCTGGATGCTGGAAAAGCTTCCGCCTGGGGAACCTACCTCAGTCCAGTGACTTTTTCATACAATATTAGTAACCATATAGTGACGGGAAAAACTTCATTTGAATTGTCTTTGAAAGAAAGGCCATATAACCACTGATACAATATTTGGTGGTTGAACCAACATAGGGTATGAGTGCTGAGCAGTAATTACTCTGACTTTCAAATATCCTGATTTAAATGCAGTTGCAAGCATTTTGATACGATATTGAAGAAAAAAATCAAGGCCAAGACAACAATTGGTAAGAACTGATTAGCATTATTCAAATACTATGTAGGCGATAGGGTATCATATTGTGACACGCATGGCTTCAGGGTAAGAAATAAATTAGATGTGCTGTGGCTGGGTCCATTCAAGCTTATTGCCAAGATGGCAATGGTTGCATATTCCATCAAGAACGTTGCAAATGGAAGAACCATTAACAGGCTCCATGCTAAGTACCTAAAGCAGTAGTTCCAAGAAAAAAATGAGAGTGTTCCCAAAGAACCGCTGAACCTTTGAGATAGTTATGTCCCACAATTTTTGGTTAAGTTCTAAAAAAACCGCTGAACCAAAATAAATGGTTAAGTCTTACAAAATGAGACCTCTGAACCATGAAAACTGGTAGGCAGATTATAACTAGGAACCAGTTTGGGAGATAATAAATAAAAAGATTGACTGATGAACCGAGTAAAGGTCATGTCCATTATAAAAATAATAAAAACATAATAAAAAAGAAAAAATATGGAAAAAAGAAGTAAAAAAAACAAAACATAAAAAGTCATATAATTTTATAGTTTGTTATTTGTTATCCTCAATTTGGGATAATTACGCCTATGTTGCCTCTGGGGAGGGAGGATGTATGACAATAGGGTGAACAAGCCTTAAAATCTATTTTTTTTATTTAACGCTAACAAGGGCTAGACTCACTCAAAGCCAAGTTTGTTGAGCAGAAATTGAGCCTTGAGATAATGCAACAAGAAGAGTTCTTGAATGTCAGTACTCTCTAAATGCAATAATCTAAATTGGGGAGGAAAGCAATAACATAGAAAGATGCAGTCAGTAAAGAACCTCAAATAATCATGATATGTCACTGGAGCCAGAAGATTTGCCTTAATTGCTTTCTAACTTGCTTATCAAGAACTTTGGACATGTGGGACAGCATAGAGAAAGGGATACTGGATGGAGAATGCCAAATCATGCCCCCAATCAGAGCCATTAGGGGGAGGTAATGATGCAAAGTTCCAGAGATGTGGTAGTTGTGCAAAGAGCAAACGGCATCTTAAAGGCAATGGCTGCAAGTTTCTTGGAATCAGAAGCAGAAAGCATTATGTAAATCAGGGGGAAGCTAGAAGCTTCATGGCCCAACTTTGAAGGACTTGGTCTACAAAATTAAGAGCTTAGGCTGCAACATTTGATCAAAGATGATTGAGAGATTGGAGGTATTCAGAGCCTCAGAAAGAGACTTGGTTACCAGGTTCCTTAATTCTGCATTTTGGAGTCTGAAGTGTTCTTGATTTTCTGATAGTTAGTTCAGATAAAAGAACAGCTGTTCTATAATATTGCCGAGCTGAAAAAGGAACTCTGTAAGCATATTGGATCCAGCACAAAACAACTGACTTATATTGGACAGCATTGCTTCAAAAGGCTTGATGACTATAATGGGATTATCCACAAAAGGTGCTTAATCCAGTAAATTATCAAAGTCCAACTAGGGAATCATTAGATGAGGGAAAATTGGCCGCAATTCGTTTGAGATAGTCACTGCTCTGGTTTTATTGGGATTGGATACTGTTCCCAGTAGTTCAGAAGAAGGACTACATACATGCACTTAACTTAGAGTATGGATCCTGAGGTGACCATAAAAGAGATTCATCTGAGCAGTACGACTCATCAGTCAAAAGAGATGGGCATCTTCAGCAGAAAGATTGTCCAAATAATTGCTGATACCAGGAGTTGGACAAATTTTACATATGAGCTGGACAAGTTGGGATGTTGGACTTTTTATAATAATCAACATTATCCACTTCAGTGTAGATTAAGCTTTAATTTACTCTAATTTTCGGTGCAATTAATTCCTAAATTTATGAAATAAGCTCTTTAAAAAGATAAAAATTTAAAGAATGATATAAGAAAAAGGTTAAAAGAAGAAAAATAACAAAAGCAAATATAATTAATCATTTTATATATTTGCCGCAAGAAAGACATTGATGTTAGTAACCTTCTGCTAAGGATGAGGAGGGATAAAGAATCAAGGACGCTGTACCAAGATCCTAAAATAACAAAGAGTTAAATGCCCTGACTTGGGGCAAACTGTTTTTCCATGACTAGCATCATCTAAAAAACTGACTAAATCAGCATGCCAGTGGATCATGAGGACTGCACTCTGAATAGGTGGCAGCAAGGAAGAAAAGGAAGAGAACTGCAGACCAAAGGTTTAGTAGGGTTGAGTGCAGAACGATTCTGCTCTGCTGAAAACTAAGAAGTATTTGACCGGCCTGAGGCTGCATTCTCCTGTCCCAAACTTATTCTCTCTGGAAAACTAGGCAAGTGGGGGACTTGTTGGGATTTTTTCTCACCTTAGTAGCTTCTTAGGGTTATCTTCTGGTTTTCTAGGGGATGAGTCTTGCTAGAAAATTAATCAGATATTGGTTGACCTCACTTTTGGTTTAATAATGTCCGGGGATTTTGGGTAATTTGCAAGGTTTGGATCTGTCAGGGATCTATCCATGTTAATTTTTAAGATCTTATTGGGCAGAGTTGCCACAAAATTGGGGCATCTGATAGTTGATTGTTGTTTAATATCAGGTGTACAAATTGGGATCAGTCAGATTTTATCACCAACTGATTGAGAATTTAATCAGCAGTTGTGAGGCGAGTGATGCCGCCTGCAACTAATGAATTAATCAGTTGGTTTGCAACCTGCTATAATAAGTAAAGAGTCCTATTACCTAATCAGGTCGCTAGACAAATGTGGTTGGTTTGCTGTAAGAAGCTGAAATGTTAGGGACAAATTTTCTGTCTTTTTCCGTTTTCAAGTCTCTGGGATGTCTGATGGAGGAATCCTTAGCCTAATAGAGAAGACCGTCACTAGAAGAGACTTCGCAGGGTAATTCAACAGTAATGGCTGCCGTTTCATGACTGAAGCGCCAACCAAGGACTTGAGCGCCAAATTCTCCCTATAAGTTCCCTAGTTTTTTAATAAAAGTAGATTAATGTAGCATTATTAAGTTTTATTAATCATTATTTAATTATTGCTGTAGTACAATAATTGTGGACTCTTTTGTGTAGATAAATAGTAAGGATCCAATATACTTAGAAGAGAAGCAGACCTTATACATAAGATTCATCAACTCAGCGTGATATGAACTAAGTCTGGGAACCTCTGAATCTGAGAGTGGATTAAATTTAGCTGGGATAGGGAAGAAGTCCTTATTGTCATTGTAATCAGTATTTCATGGATCATTCTTTGTTTAGCGTTGGACCACATCTGGTTTATCTAATCAGCTATGGATAATAGTCGTCATACTATTACTGTCATATATCTTTTACTATCAAGCCATGCAAATTGTGCACACAACAAAACCTATGCAATTAATCTCTGGGAACTATTGTCAATGAATCTAGACTTCAATAATTGTTACTCTTTTAAGAAGTAGAGTAACCACCGGTCCCAGTTTTTAACAGCATTCAAATTTGACGCCCCTGCGCCAAGCTCAATAGAGTTGAAAAAAGGGAGTAATTCTCAATTCAAACACCGCCTATAAAAGCAACACCAATGCTAATGTATGGGAGTTATGGGCTCAGTTGTTGCTATATTAAATCAATGTCTGGTGCAGGTATTATACTCATTGTCCAATGTAACTTTCAACTTTCACCCAGCAGTTTCTATTCTCACACCTAAAAGAGTGTTCCATATGGACTCTGGATGATATCTTGGTTAATTGAGTACCCCAAAAGGTAGCCTATTTTTCTTGGAACTTCAGATGTCTGATTCTATGCCTATTATACTTTGTCTAAAATATTTTTTGTTAATGTAAGGCACCAATATGAAGATTTCATCTTCTGATTTTGTAGTAGAAATATTAAGAAACCAGAACTTTAAAATACTTGATATAGCAAAATGTTATATAAGATTGAGAAACGCAGCCTATCATACATAGCATATAGTATGTTACTAAGAAGTATTATCATCTGGACTCCATTTATTAATAGCTTAAGAAACAATTCCATAATTACTACCAACAATCTCACCTAAAAGTGCGCAATACCAATGAAGCTCTTATTACCTTTTTTCAACCAACAATATAATTATTTAATAAGCGGTGTTGTGGCTGTAAGAGGGTGTAAAGGCGCATTTAACATCGGAAAGCTGCCTACTAAAAATCGTCTAAGTACCTCTCCTTAAAGTATAGGATAAAAGAACTTGCTAAAAAAACATGTAGCAAGCTCAAATCTTATCACAGACTGTTTAAAGCAAATTTATCTTTTATATACCTACTATTTAGTTCAGTATATTTAATCTCAAAAAGTTTGATTTTAGTCAAGCATCCAAGCTTATATAAGCCAAAAACTATTATATAGCCACTGACATACTGAGACAAGGGATCAATATCTATATAGAGAAAAAAATTCCCATATTCTAACCAAAAGACTATCTCAATTAGCGGTTCCTGTCTTTATTACATCAACTTGGGCACGTGCAGTCCATATCACCTTGTTTATGCACTAGTCTTTCTAAAATACACAATCAAATACATTTATAAGGTACTTACAACACCCAACAACCACAGGCACACACTGTACTAAGACTTACTCTAAACAGATGAAAGTTAATGTATTACAACAATTTGGAGAATCTTTGTATAGACAGGCACTTAAAGAGGTATCATATATTATTATTTTCTCAATAAGCAATATGAGCATATTTTACTCCATGTACTTTTCAACTAGTGCAACTAATCTTCAAAAGAAAATTTTATGTAATTATTTAACATTTAGATGATCTGAAGATTATAATGTGAATATAAAAACCTCTCTATTCTTCAAAAATAACTTCGTGACTATGCTTTACAGTATATATGTCTTGTTTGCCACAACGATGACCAACAAAGTGCTACAAATCCTCATATAAAATTTAATAATCATGATAATTTCTAACCACATTAAAGTATGCCATTCTCAAAAACTATCTGTTGAGATCTTAGAATTTTCTTTATCAAAATTTCAGGTTAGATTTAAGTTGTCACAAGGCCTCTTTACAACTTATATCGTCTTTATATATTTTCTTGTGGCACATTAAGACTAAAGCTATATATAATATCCATAGAGTTGTTGTGGAAGTCTTGTTGGCTAAACAGTTTGAAAAGGTATTTTTTGCAGAATTCTTCTTATATTTCAGTATTATTGATAAAGTGTATAAGTTAATAGTGGGTCAATAAAATAAGGTTCCTAAGTAGACTCTTATCAAATTTATAAACAATCATGAGACATTTGGAACCCAATATCAATAACAGTGCTATCTTTCATCCTAAGTTATATATAAAAGTACCAGCTTACAAAACGTTGTTTTAAAGGTTCTGCTCTTGAGAATGTCATCTTATTCAATTATCTTTACGTTTCTTTTATATCCACAATATAACATCTTTTGGGCGTCTTTCCTCAGACAATAGATAATCGCTGTTACTTCTCTCAATTCTCTCACTTTAGTCAAATTATAGTTTATAACTTAGTAAAAACTTCTCCACTTGACGTTTCCCTATTCAAGTTACCTATGTTGAAGAGTTCAACGCCCGCTGCCCCCACATGGGGCAGTGGTGCGCCACATCCTATTGTTTTTGGCCATTGCTGAAATGTGCTTGGGCTGGATCAGCTATCCCTCCAAATTCTTCAGCATGCTATGTCCCGCCTAAGGACTTAGCCTTAAATCTCCCCCAAACCCAGGTGGTGCCACGCTGCCCCCTTGTGCTCCCCCAAAGCAACATGCAATTTAGCCTTTGGGTTGAATATGGTAAGTTGTTCCCCTATTCAGACAAAGTCATTATTGAATTAGCCCAGGCTGTTATGCAGCCTGCAGGCTTCATCAACTTCTGCCCTTCATTGGATTTTTCGATCTTGTCTTCTCAAGTGAAGCTGATGCTGCAGTAGCAGCTGCCATCCATCTGGTGTTCCATGGCACCCCCCTCCCAACTACTCATACCTGGTTGACCACTGATACCACTCCTGTGGTTCAGTTTGCAGGCCTCCCTACCCACCTACCACACAAAATTTTAATGAATGAAATTATCACTGGATATTTAGAATATGATTGTGAACCCATGAAAAAACTCATGGCTTCCAATGGAGCCACTCGCCTCACAGGCCTTCATGCCTACCATATTATTCATCATGTATTAACGAAATAGCCTTCTCAATACCCAATCACACCATTATCCACTCGACCCCAGACCATCCTTTCTGGGCTTGAGTGGATGGAGATCGCACCATTTGCCCTACCTGTTTTGAACTGGATTATTTTAAATGGCGCTACCCTCCATCTCATGAGCCATGATATCCACACCTGACCCTATGCACAATGACCCCATAGCCAATTCAAAACATTTTTTAATGGGGCACTATCTTCCCCCCCTCCCCCCAAAGTGGTAGCCACAGCAACCACTGAAGCAACAAACCAAAAATTACCTCAACGAGACTCTTCTCCTGAAACCATCAATCAGGAGCCAGAATGGACTAAAGTAAGTTCTAAACCATCCTCTCATCCAAACGCAACAGATAACCCATATGCAAACAACCCAAATTATAATTCAACCAAAATCCATGGGATTATTTGGTTGAGGTTGATGAATTGAGTGAGCTTATTCCTGTATTTGTATGGGCTGGGCCCCTCCATTCAAAATGTACCTCAATACTGATTATGCGGCCAGAATTCCCAAAGCGCCATTATGCGCCACACCCTGATTCCACCCCATTTAAAGGTGACCACCAACTTGCTGAAAGGAAGTTGCCTCCACCAAATGTTGCCCAACCCATAAAGCTGTTGCAAAATCAGTTGCAGTAATGGTTACGGGCCTGCCACCTCCTATCATACCTGGTACCATGCTTCCAAAAAAGACCATCTCCAATACTATCAGGTGGCAAATTCATCAGTTCAAAAGGTTGTGGCAGTCATAAAGTTTGGCCCAAATACTCACATTACTCGCAACGTCCTTGCAACCATAACCACCTACCTAAAGTATGCCTAAAGCGGAAAAAGCTCTTGCAGACTATATTTATACCCTCCTTATCGCACACATTAAGTTGCAAGCACCCCTTTGTTATCTTAATCCAATTTCCATGATGCACCCACACTATTGCTATCAGCTTTGTGTCGCTACATGTTTACAACAGATGAGAAAGAAGAGCCTTCCAATCACCCTTCACCCAATACCATAGATGTATAGCGGTTTCTGCTTCCAACTTCGTTGGTGTGTTTGTTTGAATTTCACATCAGTTTAAGCAGATCTGTCTGTCTCATTTTGACTTTATTTTATTTTATTTTAGGATTTTAGCTCTTTTGAGCATTAAAAAGTCCGTCCCCTGGTTGGCTTGCCTCATTTAATAAAATAATTAATCACTGCTCTTTACATTATATGATAATTTATAGGATTTAATAAATAAAACTAACTTATGAAAAGTTTTAAATCTATGTGAAAAAATTAGTGCTTAAATATGATTTGTTTGATAATTTCATTGTTTATCTTTGTGTCCACATAAAGGCAACTATTTTATTCTATTACTTATTAAGTAATAAAAATTCATCATATTGAGAATTTTTTCTTTTTTACCTTAATTCTCTTTTACTATATATAGACTATCCTCTAAAGTAATGAATAGATGGGTTTAAAAATCTATCCATTTTTGGCTTATCTTATGTCTAAAATAATAGCAAAAGTAAATTTTCAGTTATACTTAGGGTAAAGTTTGTTAAATTATTCTGTATCAATATGAACCCTTTTTATCAATAGATGGTCCCAGCTAGAGGAAGAATTCATCAGTGTTTTTTGAATCACTCCTGGGATCCTAAGAGAATGAGGTAAGGGAATGGGAAGTTGAAGACATCTAGAAATGGTGGGGGATTGGCGTGTCAGAACCATGTTGCAGTGGAGACTGAGTGGTAGAGGGTTGACAATATGGTAGAGACCTTCAGGGCTATCTATTAATGTACCTGAAAGTAGGTGAGCATGTATGGTAGGGTCCACACTTGTAAGTCTAAGGCCACGTAGAGGAATATTTGTGTCTAGTCAAGATGGCCTAAGAACAAACATGAACTCGGAGGGGCTGGTGACAGACAGGTAGAGTCTGCACAAAAATAGGTCATGAAGTGGATATAAATAACAGGGTGAGCTCGGAGGAGCTTGCAGACTTTTGACCAGAACGTGATGTAACCTAGACATCTGAAAAAACAATTGTGGTAGAAGTTGATTGGCTTCAAGCAGCAAGATCAGCTTTCGTGCTTAAAGTTGGGCTGAGGCGATCCCCTGTCCTGTAAAAACAGTTTTTACTCTCCATATGGGTATTGGACATCTTTGCTGACATATTCATGTGGTATACATCCTGCTAGAGCAGCTTGAGGTCAAATCTTACAGAGGAAGGGAGGATTTTAAGAAGTTTAGGCAGATATGAGGGATGTTTTAGGATTTAACTGAGCTGTGTCAATGTGCCTAATGTTCAAAATTGTTTGGCAATGAGAGCTGAAGCCAAGACCATAGTGAAAGGATCCCAGCCGCACCCATAAACTTATATTGGTCAATTAACCCCCTTCAATCAAATAAGGGGAAACAGTCCTGAGCTCTTTTGTTAAATAATATAGCAAATTTAGGGCACATCCTTGATGAACGTTGGGTTTCCGCTGCACCCCCTTATTTAGATTGTTTAACAAGTCAAAGAGCGAATAATATCAATTCTGCTGCAAAGTTCAGTTTTGCAAAAAATTACATCAAGAAAGATGAGAAATTCTGTGATGAAATCTGAGTGCAATTAGCAGATCCAGAATTAACTTCTGACAAAATGCCAGCATAGAAATCAATCCAATGAAACCCCTCAGAGGATAAGGAAAATCTTTTTAGGAAAATTGCGAGATATGCAAGGATGATGGAACCCCAACAAAATGAGCTAACTTCAGCATCAGGAACCACAAAAGGGGCACCTGTAATGTGCAGGCTGAGTCATGGCTCAAAAATCCTAGCGTTTTGGAGAAGATTCGCGCGCTCTGTTGTAAAAGTATTCAAAGGTCCTCACCCCTCAATTCCCTCAAACTATATAAAACCCAATGCTCTGCTGATGATAGAGTGCTGGGTTATTTTGGTATATCTTTATTAAACCTTTAATTTCGTCAAAATTACTTTAAAGTTTATAAATCATAACTATTCTGGCTTTTCTAAAGGAACCACACACCAATGGTGGGCCTGCACTCAGTTGTATCAAAAATGGTTATGGCTGCCACTATGGTTATTTCTGCACTAGTCTCACTCAGAATGGAAACATTCGAGAGTCATCCTCTCTAAGTTCTGGACAATGCTTCTGCTCATGAGAATGAGCCTCTGGAGTATCAAGATCAGTGGAACATTAATCATTTAACCTAATCTGCAGCAATTATGAAGAAATTAAAAACGCTTCTTTTGCAGCCGCTACTTGAGGGAAACTGTTGGGATTGAACCCAATGAAACAATCGTCACTCTCATTATCAATTACATGTCCAAATGAATGGGAGTACGGCCTGAATGCAGATCATTGATGGGTGGAACAGCCTCCTCTCGCCAACTCAGGAAGTTCAACTTCAATGCGTGGAGAATGGTTAAGGTTATTGACAGCGCTCAGCTTTGTGGTCAAGTGGGAATAATGTTCTAGATCTATAATTTCTGCTCTTAACCCATGTAGTTATTTTTTTGCATATGATCAGAATGGTGATGCCTTACAGACTTTGGATTCTATAGTGAGTATTATAGTAAACCTGATGGAAAATAAGTCTTTACTTGGAACGTCAGTTGTATAATAATACCTTATGATTGAAAGGTGCAGTATTCAAAACGTACTCATTTCAGGGCAAGGATTGCCAGATACCAATATGAGGATGAGGAGGGTCTCAGCCAATGGCCTAAGTGGTCCTTAAGTCACTCCTGTGATATGGTGGTGTTGCTCTAGGAAGACTTAAGCTATGCCAAACAGTTTGGCGGAGGAAGCGCCTAATGGAGAATAGGGGTCACGTCCCAGCATACAATTATCATAGGAGCTTCAAATATTGTAGTGCATGGGATAAGGTATTTAGAAGAACAAGGTCCCCTTCATTGCAGAGTAAGGCATTTGCATATAGTGCAGTTGGCGGATGGTTTGAGCCCTAGATCCATCAGCAGAGAAGTACATTGAGCAGTTTATAAAATGAATTTATGAATGGACAAACGTGCTGGGGATTTTATGAGTGACAGGATAACTGGTCTGTCCTTCAAAGTCTACAAGAAAATCAGTCTTGGTAGCATCAGCGATCTTCTTAGTGGAATACTATGTCACTAAGGCGTTAAATCTATGGCTTCTTATAGAGTAATGCTTCATAATTTTTCACTGGTCAATTTTGACTGAATATTGGGAATTAACTTAAATAAAAGTTCAGTCGTCTGGGAGAATTTCCAACTTAATATAATTATAAGTATGTGAAGTGTGCATTTACAAAATAAATAGTACTTTTTGTAGTACCATAAAAAGATAAAGAATTATTAATAAAAGGGGAATGTTTCATGTTATGATAAGGAAGTAGAATAATATAGTTAATCCTAGTTTGATATTGGGAAGCCAGTAGACAGGGGTGTATAATGAGTAGTGTTATGTAGAGACTGGGTGATGCAATTATCGAAAAAAGATCTCGTCATTCATAGTTGCCAAGATAAAAAATTAACTGGACTAGAGCGTCAAATTAATCCTATTGGTTTAATGAGCGTCTTAGAGGTAGTTTATCCCTTTATTTATTTGGCCAAAATTTGGCTTATCAATGGAAACTTACTGGTTTATTAGGAAAATATAATAATGATCCTATACTTTTTCTGATAAAGCAATAATTAATAAATGAACTAAAAAGGTAGATTAATATCAATGATAATAAATTTTGAGTTGTAATCTAAAGTAGAGCTTCCCCCAAACTAGGGTAAACTCTGAAACATGCTCAAGGAACCAGACTTTAGATAAGAGAAGCACATTGGCCATCATAGCCCAACCTGGGGTTATGTTCTACTGGTTCAAGCTTGTTATGGAGTAAATGGTCTCCAGGATCAATTCCTTATTGTCTTTAAGCGCAGCTCCTATTTTAGATCATGACACCCAGGTTATGGAAGGTATTACACATGGGTTCTAGACCAAAGGTTGGGTGGAAGGTAGGGTAGCTATCTTGTATTACTGTTGTTTAAAATATGTCAACCTTAGCATTGTAAGCCTAGCTGTACCTCTTAATGGTAATGAAAGCAAGTGTGACATCCTCAATGCAGTCAAATATAATAACAGTGTCATCTGCAAATGCCATAATGTAGGTGTGGGGCTTACCTGGGACCATAATAGTGTTAGTTATCCTGCAAGTAGGTTAAGTTGGTGTCAAAGGATAATCTAAATACGTTTGAGCTCAGGGGGGTCACCTTGCATTAAACCTTGCCTGAGCAGTAATGCTGCTGTAATACCTGTTGATATCAAGACTTTAGAGTGTAATTTGTCATAAATAGTTGTAAACGTAGCGCTAAATTGTGAAGGGTAGGTTGAAGCAGTCATGTGAAGCATAAATGTACTATAGGAAAACTATTTTAAAGTCTTATCCATATCCAAATGAGCCATGAAGCCATTAGCCCTATAAGTTCAACTGCCATAGTTGCGTAGAGATCATTATATCTATCCCATAACGACCTTCCTCTATAAACCATGCTGTAAGTAATTGAATTGAGGTGGCACTAAATTAGTAATGCAGTTGTCCAGATGGTTTATAAAAAGCTTGTGGTCCACACTATACAGGGCTATGGCGCACCCGTTGGCAAGGTTCTTTCAAACTGACATTTTATGAATGAGGCTCATAAATGAACCACCAAAGTCATTAAAAGCATTTTTGTTATCCATAAATACCGCAAAAATGGTGTATAGGATTTTTCTATCAGCGCAGGTTCCAGAATGTACACCTCGAAGGATCTGCCATCAGGGCCAGTGCTTTAAGCCGTGGGGACTGAGGAGGATCTCAATAAAAATCTGATTGTAGCTGGGACCAAAGCGAGCTTTGACAGCTCATTCTTCAATGAAAGGCTCTGGAATCAGCCTGAGGAAATCCTGGATGTCTGACAGATCTACCTGGTCAGCTTAGAAAGGCTGTAGTAGAAGCATTGTAGCTCCTGAATAATTACATCCTTTCCATTGTGGTAGTGACATTGATTTTCATTGCAGTGAATTTCTGCGATGTTGAGCAGGCTTTTTTTCTGATAGAAGAAATGAGTGTGGTGTTCCCAATGGGCTTACTGGCTTGATGTGAAGTTTGCTAGCCACCTTTCTCAAAGAGTTCTGAGTATTGGGCTTCTCGTGATGCTTCTCAGTCATCCAGCCAGCTGTGAGAGGTATAGGCCTGCAGTTCTGCTTGAGATGCCTAATCCAGTCTTTAGTCCTTTTGGATCTGGCGCAAGCCATGCTTATATGTACTTTAGCACAGTTATAAGCAAAATGGGTAATCCTCACAGTTTCGGATGAGGCCATAAAGTTAACAGATAATCATTCCTCAACTTATAGAACGAAAAAAGTCCAACAACAGACAGGAAAAGTTGCAGGCAAATTGCTAGTCGCAGAAGAAATTGATCAACCCCTTTTTTAGAAGTTGGCATCCCAAGCACTCAGGATGATGTTGCTCGAAATATTTTGATAACTGATAGCTGAATATAGCTGATTATATATAGATGGTGAAGTCGCTGCAGATGCTATGAATTTATGACCCCTTTTTATATTTTTAGGGGGTAAAATAATTTACAATTGGCCAATTACAAAAATATAACTGTAAAATTTATCCAAATGGAAACAAATAACTTTTCATACATATATTAAAGAAAGAGCAATTTTTTTCAAGACTATACCAACCCAGGAAAAAAGGCTTAAGAGAAACACTGTCACAGATAAAGCTAAGAAGAACTAGACTGGTCTCCCAGTCAGGGTGCGCGAGCACCCAGTGAAGGCCCCAGAATATCAGAGGCATAGCAGTCCGGACGACTAATATGAGTGGGGACCTATGGGACACATGAGGGAAGCAAACGTTCAGGAACATACCAAAAGCCCCCAAGGCAAACCAGATGGTTGTGTTGGGGGCAACCGTGAGTCTTACAGGGGCAACCCCCAAGTGCGGGAGAGGTGGGGAGGATGATGGCTCCTACAGGGTACATGGTTGCTGGCCTTCAGGATCAAAAAGGGAGGCTTATGCACCAGATGGAGGCGGCACAGAGACTGCCACGTCTTTGGAAATATGGGTAGAAATGTGAGAAACCCCATGAGAGGGGCTGGGACTGAGTTTCCCCTGAAGGGGACACTCTAGGTCTCGCTGGTGATCTGGACCCACTGTGGCAGGGGCAGCTATGGGAGCTAAACCCACGCGCGGTGGGCCAGGGATGACTTAAGGCTGCTCCAACTGAGGAGCAGACTTGGCGGACTTGGCATCCAAATGAAGGGAGGAACTCCATTTAACAGATGTGAGGAAACGAATGTAACAGTGAGCTCACCTTTGGGGTGGGGCAGATTATCACATTGATGATCTGCTGCCACATGGTGTGATTGAGCGACTAGATAATCCAGTCAGCGAACATCAGGAAAGGGATCTGGGCGATGGTGTGCTTTGTTGGATCAATTGATGGAATGATGTTTAAAGCTGTGATAATGCAGGCGGAGTCCGTGGCAAACCAGAAAAATTACAAGATCTTATATTGACAAAGGCAAAAAAGTCTGAAATGACAACTGCCCTCAGTGGGGCCATTTGCCTTTTAAAGTGGTGCGATAGGCATGGGGAAGTATTGGGGGATTGGTTGTTCAGGGAATGGGGAGGAGATTTGGTTGGCTAACTCAGAGGGGGGGTGAAAGGCAGCAACCAATTTGGCAAAAACTTGGAAAAAATTTTGCAAATTTTCCCAACTTCTTGTGACCAAACCAAATTGATACTGCCGATCTGGGTCCTGATGACTCGAATCAGCCTATTCACATGGCTGGAGCACTCCAGATTTGTCTCAGAAGGCAGGGGTCCAAGGATCGGGTTTGTTGTGATTCAGCCAATCCCACAATTGGTTGGCTCATATGATCCAAAATTCCTGAGTCTGCCTCTGAATGTCAGACCCAATGACCTGAGCTGTTTGCAACTGGGTTTTCAATCCAAGCCATGTTCTGATATGGCTTCTGAAGCCGGCCAACCCAGACTGGCTCCCTCAGTCCTGAAATTACCTCTCTGGGCTCCGACACTGGAAATTGCATCTTTCCCAATCTTTGGCCATGGCTTGCCTGGGAAGTGGGTGGCCTAAGTACCCTCTTAAAGCCCCCTGATATGATCCATCTCCCTGCAGACCCCTTCTATTAATCCTACCAGGATTGAAGAGGGGGGAAGGGGTGGTAGTGAGATGGCTTTGGGGAGGAAAGCCATCAACGAGCGCTCATCTATCACATGGGCGAGGTCACCCAACTGTGACAGAGGGTCCACGGGAGCCTTGGGTCCCCTCTTTGTCCGGAAATGGTGCTAAACCCTATCCAGTGTCAAGGGGGGCCCCAAGACTTACAAGCACCATCAAACCAACCTGAAGCATACCAGCATAATATCAGATTAGGTGAGTAAGTATAAATCTTAATAGAGACTGCAGCTTTCAACCCAGAAGCAAAGACTTAATAAAGGGCCCTTTAGCATCCTATTTTAGGGATAATTTCTGTGAGATGAAGCTCATGGATACAAGAATTGATTCAAATGGACACCACAACTAAAGTGGAAGTCAGACACAAATTCACCAGGGATCATGAAGACCCCAAAATTTATACCCACGATTCCTGAGTTATTTTAAAACTCACATTTATAATTATTCTTATTTTTATTGAGTATACAAAGAACCTGCTGTTTTATTATAATAAAAACATTTTTCTCAAAAATCTCAGTCTACCCTTTTTGTTTAACTTATGTTGGTTTAAGTGATTTAATCATCAGTAACCAGTCTAGGATTAGCGGTTGAGCAGAATACAATAGCCAGTCTCATATCTGCTCTGGAATACCAGGACACTCATTTTGCATGAATACCTTTTATCTTAGACCAACGGAGAGGTTGTATATGATCTTATTGTGTCCTGAGGTGTCCAACGTAAAAGAGACATGTCAGAGTCTCCATTAAAGTTTTGCCAAGCGCAAACAGTTTCAACAAGAAATTGATGCTACATTAGGTAGCATCAGAAGAGAATTTCCATAGTATGAATAATCTTATCTCTTCATAAGGTCGCCTGATGCGTAATCTGTGCGGAACAGTGCCCCTCCACAGCAAATCGCTTCTCAAATTAAGCAAGTTAGGGCTGACGAGCTGAAAGTGGTGCTCCTACAGGGAAGACACCATCAGACCAGAATGAAGAAATCGAGGTTCTTGAACAGTTTGACAATAATATATGGAAGTGTATAATGATGAGGATTCCTCTAAACACCTGGCGATGGAGGAAGGAAAACTATCTGTTATAGACACCAAACATTGAAACTAGAAAAATATTATTTAGATATTCAACTTGAGCATCTCAAGGTGACTGCTAGAAAAACCCACATTGCTTTTACTCAGTGGTGAGGGTAACGTGGGCCATATTTAAGCTTATAACAGCTATCAAGGAGAGGAAAGATTAAATTTTATTTCTTAAGAACAATAATAAAATGAACACCAGCACATTGAAAAACTTGTTGAGCGTTTAATAAAGCATAATTATATGTTGCAAACATATATGAAGAATCTGTATGCGTTGAAAGTTCAATTGAAATAATAAAGAAACTTTTCTCTCTCGTTACAATAACTTTTGCAACTTATTCAATTCAAGTCTAAATCTAGTTTGATAACCTCACAGAGGAAATTAGTCTGCGCCCATGTCAGGGAGCAGTTGGGCAAGTAAGGTAAGAGGCACAGGTGGTAGGCCCGCAACCTCAAACGTTCAAAAACGCCCCAGAGAAACTGGCGGATTGGATAAAAATAAAAAACTGGTGCTTACTATTTTCACAGAAATCCTCACTTGGCAGGCGCAATGTAACCAGTACATCAATACGCCGCACTCTCAACCGCTCTCATCGGTGGAATAATGAGTCCAGGTGTTCCTGGATATCCAACAAACAGCTTTATGGGAAAAATTTTGTGGGATGTGCACATTTATTTCCCGACTGCGGTGTATGTCACACCTCACTCTATGTCATGCAGTTGGCTGGATCTCAGCTTTGAAAACAAGGAGGCAGCAGATGAAGTTGCTGCAGTGCGCGTTGTGATCGACCACCCTGAAGGGCAGTGGGTCGTCAAAACCAAGCGCACCAGATGGACAAAATCCAACCAAATTTTCCTCACGTTTGACTTTTTGCCCACTACAGTCAAACGTGCCATTCTGGAGCAGCACCTGAAGGATGGTCTCACTGTATACAGCGAAATACAATCCTTCGAGATGCAACACTTTATGCTGATGCCACACCTGTGCACCAGCAAAGCCTTTGCAGTTCTGACTCCAACCAAGGAGATCGCGAAGGACCTAACCCAGATCCCGCACTCCACTTATGTTAATATTGAAGGGCATACCACCCACCCTTTCTGGGTAACCGTAGACAGTACACTCCCCATCTGCACCCACTGTGATGCATTTGGTCATAAGGCACATGCATGCCCCATCAAGGAGGGCATCACATTCCAAGAGCACCC
>JAKSZP010016531.1:0-32973 GCA_022478985.1 Massospora cicadina | reverse complement strand
GCTAGAACCACTGAGTTGGGAATGGGTTCAGTGTGGTTTGTCATTGGGATGCTCCTCACCCTGTTGTTGCACCACCACTTCGTGGTATCACATTTCCCAGTCCCATATCAAGTCGTATGGTCAACAATTCTTCTGGCATTCTGGCTTGCTTTTTGGGTGCTCACGCATCCTGACTGGCAGGCCAGTCTAAACTTCTTCTGCTGTTTCTATGACAATAGCCCTGCTGTGGAGATATCCCTAATCCAACTGTGTGGAAACCACTTTACTAAGAAAGTTTCGGCTACAGTCAAGATTATGCTGGTGCTCAGAAGGAGGGCCTGACCCCCAGAGAGGGCGTACATAGACTGGATGGCCTTGTCAAAGTCCGAGCTGCTGTCCATGTGCAGATTCCTTGTTTTTCCTTAATAACTGATTTGCAAATTCAAACATTTATTTGCGAATATATTAAGTTTTTATTTAATCTGTAGAAGATGAAACTGTGTAAAGCAGTTTCGCCTGCTTAGATTTATACTGAGCTTAGTGGGGAAGAGTGGGTTCTGTTCCCTGTGGAGTCCACGGACATCTTCCTGATGGTGGGCAATATTCAAGAATCTAGACCCTCAATTCCAGTGTTGAGGCCCATTCTCAAACTCAGGCGGTGTACCCTCAGGGTTGCAGAAACTTTGCCGCATTTATTTTTTGGCTTTGATTTACTCTCAAAGCCCGGGCCATTCTCTTCACCCATATTCCTCAAAATTAATTCGTTGCCTCTTTTGGTAATATTTTTTTCAGTGACATCTGGTTGGCCAGAGTGCCATTTGCAAAGATTTCACCCTTATCAATACTCCCATGGACGTTAAGTTTGGCCACACCTGATTGGCCAGAAATCTGGGTCCAGTCCACTCCCTCATCACTGCATCTAGTATAATTTTATTTGGCAGCATCAGGTTGGCCAGAGCGCCATTTACAAGGATTTTCATCCTTGTCTATACACTTCTGGGTGTCGAGCTCAGCTGTAACTGGCTGACCAGAAATTCATGTCTGAGGGTCCAATCCCTCATTGCCATATTTGGGAATATTGTGTTTGGCGGCATCTGGTTGGCCAGAGCTACATTTTCAAGTCTTCCCTTCCCCATATGCCTTACAACCTATTTTTAGCTCCGATTTTGAGGCATCTGATTCATCAGATTGCCATTTACAAAAATCAATAATGTTGAGCCCCTCTCCCTTGGCCTTGACTATCACCCTAGGGAAGACTAGGGCAATGTGATGGTCAGGCAACGCCTTGACTGTTACACTGACTCTTCCTTGGGGATGAGTCCCCAACTATGTGGGAGAAAACATTCGAGGCACAGCCCTCCCTTTTCCCCATGTGGTATATGTCACCACCAACAACATGAGCTGTGGCTGGATTGATATTGATTTTGAAACAGCTGAAGAAGCGGATGCCACAGCAAAAGTTTGTGTCAAAATTTCCCTTCCTGAGGGCAAAAAAATAGTGTGCACCGCGCGCACCAGATGGAACAAAGAAAAAAATTTTCATCTCCTTCAACTTGCTCCCTACCAACTTTCCTTGTAAGGTAAATGAGGAGGAGCTCTGCAAAGGGCTCATAGCCTATGGAGAAATTATGCAACATGAATTACAATGATTTCGCCTGATGCCAACCCTGTGCACAGGCAAAGCTATTGCCATGATCAACCCATTCCCTAAAGTGGAAGATGACTTATAAATAATCCCCCCACAAAGCAAAGTTTCACTTTGTGAATGGGGAGCAGTCATCCGCATTCTAAGTTACACCGGAATGCACACCACCTATATGCAACTACTGCGGTTCATTGGGATGCAAGGAACATGCATGCCCCATGAAGGAGGGCTTAATTGAAGCAGACTACTGTGAGAAAGCCAAGGACGAAAGTAACAAAAATTTCGCCAGAATGACCATTGGCCACCACCCATTCCGCTGGGGTGAAGATGGAGATTACTCCAACGTGGACCCAGTTACACATAAACAATGAAAAGTGGCACAAAAAGCCTGCAAGCGGGCAGCAGCTGAGTGGCAGTGCATGTGGAAGATCCATCAACTTCAGAAAAATTTAAGAGGATATTTTTGATATACACCAAGCCAACCAATCAGAACAATATGCCCAGGTTGAAAATTTTCACAGCAACTTGACTGAGTCACCAAGTGACATCAATCATGCACACTTTGAGGAACAATTCAGCCACAATAGGGGCGAAAATGCGGTGCACAATTCTCCAAATTTGAACCCCAAAATTACAGAACCCAATCAGCACCCCTCATTGAACCATCATGAGATATGTGCAGGGAAAGATAATGCAAATTTCCAAGAGCCGCAATTCCCACAAAAAATCGAGTCAGATTAAGGTAACTGACATTGTCACTGAGAGAGTTGGAGTACAGACGCAGAGCATGGCCAAAATGAGCTGTGGTGGGATAGGGCCAGAGGGCCCTCCCAACCGCTCCTGAGGCGCCGCGGGCACCTCAGTGTCAATAGGGATGCTAAACATCGTGGGAGCCAGGGCTCAAACGTCCCAAGCCAAAAAGCTGGACTGCCTGAAAAAACCCCTTGTAGACATCTTGGCCATCCAAGAAACCCACTGTCTACAAGGGGAAGAAGGATCCTGGTCAGCCAGGGTCTCACCATCACAATCAGTATGGATGTCTCACTGTGGGGTGATCATCCAAAATAACAAAAAATTAAAAATTACAAACTCCTCGTCATACCCTCACGGCCGCATCCTGGTAGCAACAATCACATGCCAAGAGGAAACAATCTCAATAGCATGCATCTATGCACCGTGCACCACAGCTGAGAGAAAACACTTTCTTGAAACCGTTCCAACACTCACCCTCCCACCAGATACCATCCTGTTGGGTGACTTTAACTGCTGGGATAACCCTGACATGGACCAATGGCTGAACCCCAGGGGATACCCACCAGGACACATCTAATTCCGCACAATGAAGGCATCCCTTAGCCTACAGGATGCCCTCCCCCCAGATCACCACTCCTTCCCCACATGACATGGCCCAACATACATGAGGGAGCACTCATATTAATGAACCGCAATAAACAAATCCTTGTTTTACAAACCCAATGATCAAGAATTTCCAAATTTACAACAAAAAATTCAATTTCTGACCACTGACTTGTTTTGGTGCAGTTATTGCCAACCCAAACCCATGCACAGGTGTCGCCCTGGAGAAAGTTACACCCAGAAAACATAAAATTACCCAAACTATCTGACTGGGTTGAACACGAGGCCATGAACCAAGAATTCACAGCCCCATTCACATTGGATCCCATTGTAACATGGGCAAATTTCAAAAAGGAATAATCAACAAAGCCCAACAACTCGCATCACATAAGTACACCACCAATACAGCCACAATCAGGCGTACCTTTGCAGAACTGGACCACCTCAAGATTAACACCCCAAGATCCGGTTATAGCCCCAACTGGGGATGCAAATGGGCAGAAATATCCTCCTGACTAAACACCCTTATCTTCGAGCATCAACACAGAATCAAAGTATTGAACAAAGGTAAGTCCATAAAGGAAGGTGAAGCATGTTTGACATAATTCTTATGCCTATTCCACTCCTGCGGCAACCAGCCCACATGCACACAGGTCTGCAATACTGACGGCACCATGGCAAGTGACCCTGAGGAGGTCAAGGCAGAAGTACACCGCTATTACACTGAATTATACCGTGATACACTGATGACCCCCAAAAATCACAAAATTTATACAAACTGCTGGAATACAAAGCACACCACCAAACTACAATACTATAAATCTAATTACATGGGAAGAGCTTTGGGATACAATCTGTGGTGCACCACATAGGAAATGCCTAGGGCCTAATGGGATACCCTACAAATTTTAAAAATATTTTCAGCAAATTGCCCCCCTCCTTTTGGCGTCTATGAACCAGTGCTTGCTGGAAACACGCCTCCTACCTGGTGGCCATGAATCATATGTCATAACGTTATATAAAAAGGGTGTTAAATTGGACCTGGCCAACTGGCGTCCAATTGCACTCTCTAATACTGACACAAAAATTCTAACAAAAATTTTAGTAGCCATATTAGGTGCAATTGCCTCTGGCGTCCTGTCACCCAACCAGTTTGGGTTTATACCAGGGCGCTCAATCTGGAACAACATACACCCTGTTGCAAACATATGTCAGTCCAAAGCAACTGGAGCCCTGGTCTTCTTAGACCAGGAAAAGGCATATGACCGCGTTAGTTGGCCATACCTAAAGGAATGCCTACACGCTTTCAAACTCCCACCCAAATTCATAAACTTGGCAATGCTCCTTACAGAATCTGCAACCATGGCTATATGCGGCCCTGGCCTCCTAACTAACAAGATCACACCACACAGAGGGCTCAAACAAGGGGACCCCCTCAGCCCACTGCCATATAATTTCAGTTTTGATCCACTCCTCCGCACAACCAACTCACGCCTCATGGGCACAATTGCACAAGGCCAGCCAACAGTCAAGATACTGGCCTTCGCGGATGACTGCATGGCAGGTATAGCTAACAACAATGATGCCCAAAAGCTGGAATGCACCCTAGAGGAATACTTCATGGTGAGCAACGCATCGCTCAACAAAAGGAAAACAGAAATCATTCTCTTAAACAAGTACACTAACAACTGGGCTACAACACCAGAACCTCATACCCCCATATGAAGGAAAAACCCACTCATCTTACCTTTTTCATCAGCTCCCATCACCCCTCCTGTCCGCCACCTTGAGATATGGCTGGAAACAGGGGGATATGCCAATGAGACAATGGAAAGCAACCTATTACAGCGGTTATCCAACCGCGTAGCCTCCCTCAAGGGAAGATCCCTAGGACTGACGGGGTGAGTAACAGTTGCTAACTCACTCATCCTCCCAATACTATGGTTCTCTGCCCATGCAATCTCCTTATCACCCACCTTCATAATGTCAATCTGAATGCTCATCCAGGGCTGGCTGTGGCCCAGATCACATCCACCCATACAGATGGAAACACTCTTTGGCCCACGCTCCAGCGGAGGCATGGGACTAATAGATTTTGAGAGCCATGCCAACCGCATCCTGGGTACCTGGATAAAGGAAGTCCTTGCCCCAGACCTCCCGCAATAACACTGGTCCAGGGCAGCGAGGACTAACTTCGCACAGGCGCTCAAATTAACCAACCCACATAGCCCACCCAGACTACTATCATACCTTGCTAAACACCCTACTGCAACGGGCCCGCATGGAATCCCCCCCTCACTTCAAATGCATCCTCTGAATCATCCGCCGCATGGGATGGACTGTAGAGAGCACTGGCACTGTGCAGGGAAGGGGACGACCCAGCCCCCACTTTAAATTAAGAAATTTAGAAAACTACCCACAGAGAGACATGCTTGCTATGACCCCAACCATTGCTAGAATCAAATACCTAGATGCGTTGGACATCCCTTACAACTTAACCACACATAAGACAGTGTGGAGAATGATGCACCACCCAATCCTACAGCCGAGGGTAAGAGCCAAAGCCTGGCGCTGTCTGAGAAGGACCTATAGGATGGCAGATCGCTCCAAATCCCTCTGCGCAACCTGCGCAGTATGTGGAGGGGAGGGTTCTTTGCATCACCGCCTAGAAACATGCCCCCCAACTAAAGCCATATGGCAGGAAGTCGCACGCCTGCTTAAGATCCAAAACGAGCAGAAATTTTCTATATTAAAGAGCCTCCTCGCGCTCCAGATTGAGTCACCAATCCCATCTACCCTCCGCTCCCTAATGATACCCATTGAAATGTGGACAATCCACACCATTGCCTTAGATGCGTTCAGGGGCACGGTCCCAACCATCCATGGGGTTATCAATAGGTTCCACGTCCACTTACTGGAGCACTTCCAAGCCTGGCTCTATGGATATTTGAGGCCAAGGCAACAGGCGCTCATATAATCGTGGTTCCCACTTTGGTTCCTCCACACAGACCCCTTCCTTCACACCTGCTCCATAGTGTGGAAAACCCCCTCAGAGTAGCGCACCAACTCCCCCATACCTGGCAGTCCCGCTGGCAACAGGGGTAACCTGAGTATTTTGGGGTGCCCAATTTTATATATCTTTGTTTTCCACACATACTCGGTAATGCCTGTTCCCTGGTTGGCTTGCCTCAGTTAAATAAAAGTTGATTCCATTAACTGCCATTAGGAAGTCAACAGATAGTAAGGTAGAATAGGTGGCATAAATTTTGTTAATGAGGTGAATAGAGGAGTTAATTTTGTGTACAACTTCAGGCTTATCACCAAGATGATGTTAAGTTAGATTAGGTATAAGCTTCCCTATCTCATCATACAGTAAAGCTTTAATCAGGGTGATTTATCAATAAATATGTTTAATATAGAACTTGACTTTAATGTAGGAAATTTCTTGTTAAAATGATTTTTTATAATGAATTTAAGCTTAGGTTATTAATATATATTGATAAATTTAAAAATATTTTTTTGTCTTAGGTCTTATATACTATTGATTAATAGTTAATTAAGAATGTTTTTAGTAATTTAGGCCTAAAAACATTTCAATAGACAACCAAATGGTAATTTTTTTGGAATTAGCCCAATAAAGCATTAAATGATAATTATAATAATGTAAGCCAAAGTCAAGGGAAACAATTAAAAAGTCAGGAACATAAGTTGAGGCTTTACCTAGCCTATGGAAAAGCCAACACAAGACATTTCCAACATTGAAGAGATTGGTCTACAAGAGCCAACTACACAAGAAGAATGTAAACTCAAATTTTTAAACTAATATTCATATTTTCTCACCACTGAGCCTAACAATTATGGCTTTTCCAAGGGAGGAGTTCATAAGGTTGACAACAGAAGCACGATGCCATTACAATTAAAGCCTTACCACCATTACAAGAGTTAAATAAGAGTCATTTTTGAAATAACTTGAAATATCTTATGGATGCAGGCTTTGTTTGCCCCTATAAGTATCCTTGGGCGTCACCCTATTTTTAATGCAAAAGAAAGATCAAACCCACCAATTTTTCATGGATTACTGAAGAATTAACGACATGAATAAACAATATTTGTACCCACTACCACTCATTGACAATATTTAGAAACGCCTCAGAGGATTGCGCTACTTCTCAGAAATGGATCTGGAAAGAAGATACTGGAAGATGGAGCTGTCACCAGAAGCCCAGGAGAAGTTTGAGCTGATAATTCACCAAGGACTTATGAACTAAAACATATGCCACAGGGCTTATGCAATGCCCTCATCTACAAACCAGAGAGTAATAGATCATATCAGAGATCTGAAGATGTTGAGTATACTTATCTAATTTCCTACATCATAGTCTTCAGCAATATATTCAAGGATCATCTAGTACAACTGAAGGAAGTAATATAAAGACTTGAGAGAGAATAAACTTAAGTCAAAGAAAAGCAAGTGCTTTTTTATAAAGACATGTAAAATAAGTCCATGGAGTAAACCAAAGAAAAATCAATCACCAACCAGGGAAAATCAAAGCCACTACAATGATAGTTCCCCAAGTGCATGAGAGATGCTCAGGTGTTCTTGGGCATGTTAGGATACTACCACCAATTTGTGACAAACTTTGAGAACATTGCTGAGCCACTTAAGCACCTTCTCAACAAAATAGGCTGTTCAACTAGGAATAAGAGCAAGGTGATGGCTCCAACCATCTCAAGCAGAAGCTTATGGAAGCCCCAATTATAATGTAACTGGATTTTCAAAGACTAATTAAGTTTACGCCTGATCTATCAGCGTAGGTATGGGCGCCATTTTAGCTAATTTGGATGATAAAGGAGTAGATCACCCTATATCTGTTCTACTCAAAGACATTTACCATAGCAGAGCGAAACTAAATGGTTATAGAGAAGGATTTCCTAGACGTAGCCAATCAGTATGTCACTTCTGACCTTACTTTTATGGCGTATACTTCAAGAAAATTACAGACCATGCCTCAATAAATGGTTGTCTAACATGAATTACCCATATGGAAGTTTTTAGACGGGTTTTACAGCTTTAAGTTATAACTTTGGAACTTAAATGGGCAGGAGAATAGCACTTGAAAGCAGATGGCTGTTAAGATTACCCATTTTTCACTTGCAAGCACATAAGAGCAAACAAACTATGACCAATACTAGGATCCAAAGAAGAATAGAAAGAAGAAAAAGATGCTTTAAAAAAGATTTAGAATATCTTATCAATTGAAACTAATCTAGAGATGAAAAGCTTGAGGAACTAGTACAGGATAAATGGTCATCTTATGCAAAGTTGAGCAAACAAATGATGATAAACGTGGAGGGATACTGTCAATTAGGCCGCAAAAGGCTACAGAAAACATATCAGCATCTCAAGGAGAGATTATAGCTGGAGGCCATGTTAGATATATCAGACAGGTTCTTGAGCTCTGAATTGGACGTGCCCAATACAAGCTCTCCCATAAAGGTTTGCGTTTCAGCCTGTCCCTCCAAGCGCGCCCTTTCACAACCTTTACATTGTCTATGTTGGACCATTACCAAAGACATTTAGAGAAAATCTTTATTAATGTAGCACTAAACCACTCTAACAAGTGAACAGAAGCAATTTCAGTTAAGGAGTCCACTGTGAGAGTTAATGGGATATATCCTTATAAACAAGTCATCACATGCCACAGATGCTCTCAGATACTCCTTTCCTATAATGAATGACACTTTTATCGGACTTTGTGAGAGAGCTGATGGACTTAGTAGGAGTCAAACAGAAGTTCACTAGCTGTATGCACCATCTACCAACGTAAGCTTGGAAAAGTTGAACAGAACCCTTGCATCAATTTTAAAGAAGATTTTGGTTAAACAGATCCAAATGAGACATCTTGTTGCCATCAGTCTTGTTTTCTTACCGGTTAAACTACCACAGGAATATTAAGTTTTCTCTACTCTAAGCACAATATTAAGAGAAGCATGTTACCAATCTTGTTAGCTTCAGTGTTGGACATGTATAGAAAGAATTTACCCCTGAAAGATACCAGGAAGAGTTAGCAGAGAAGTTAATCAAGATTTACTGAATGTTAAAAGCACATTTTTAAAGTCGCTGAAGGAGATTCAAAGAGAGTGTCCAGATACCCTAAGTTGTGCATATTTGAGGTGGGACAGAAAGTGATGGACTATCATATAGGCAAGGACAATAGGAAAAGGTATAGGCCATTTAGTTGGACCTGCAACTGTTATTATGTGAAGAGGAACTAGTTATTATCAAATATGACACCACCCATATCACCTATAATAAGTCTATGTGTGGCATTTGTGGTCTTTCCCATAAGTCTTGCGAAGAGGGTGATATTGAGACGCACTTAACTATAAAAATTTCCTCAATCTATAAAATACCCCTCCAGAAACCCTTTTTTAGTACTAGTGGTGCCCAACCCAAAAGGGGGAGCCTTCACGCATCTTTATTTGCAAATGGGCCAAACAAAGGGATTATCATAAATGAAAAAAATCATAATATAGCCCCTAGGTTATCAGCCTAGGAAGCCATATCAGATGGCGAGGAGGCTTTGGGGAAACTTTTGGTCTGGCGCCCGCTTTATTCGGCGGACCATGGTGGACAGCATTGGGGTGGGAGCATCAGTGACATGGGGCATAAGGAGGTATAGTTGGGGGTTTTCTTTGTTAATGAGGCTAGCAGTTTCCATCGCCTCAACGTATTGAGCAAGTTGATGCTCAGCAAAAATGATGAGAGCTGGCACAAATAAATGACTTGATGCACTGTTGAGTTTCAGGATAATTGGGGTCAAAAAGAGAAATTTTTGCTGCATCAATGCAAGTGTGGCTCACACTAAAAGCAAGCTCCTCAATTTTATACTTCGCATCTTCCTCAAAATTATGAGGAATATTGGTGATAGGAATACCCTCGGCAAGGGGCTCCATTGCCCCATGGAGTTGCTGGTGGAGGAGGGACCCTCCAGAAACCCCACATTCCAATATGACTATTAATGATACTAATGTTCTAGATGGCCATAATAAAGCTTGAGTCTCAACTGACATGGCCAGCAATCAAGGTGGTTTTCAAAAATATAAATCCCATTTTATATGCTTTGAGAAACCTAAAATTTCTGAACATAGAGGCTCTTATATATCAACTGATTGTCAAAATAATTTAAAAGCTATTTAGAATGACATAAGAAGACATGAAAGTATAAATACCAGCCTGGCAACTGTGCATATGACGTCATAATGATGCATTAGAAGAACCCCATTTTACTTAGGTTTGACTGCTGATGATGGATAATTACAAAACCCTATCCATCAAGAGTTTCCTCATTATAAAAAGCCGAGCAATGTAAATAATACCAAAATAGGATTCAATTAAGCTCACAAAACCTATCAAATAAGACTACTAATTTACCTATACAGCAATAATTGTCACAAAATGTCACAAGAAAAACATAAGCAAAAAGAGCAGCAGCCACACATTTACAAGCTTGTCTTAGCTCAATATTATTTAAGAAAAGCTCAGAAGAACTCACAGAATTAAGGAATCAGACTCCGCTGGTCCTAAAATTAAACAGCAAATCCACAATTGCCCTATGAAAAAGAAAAATTGACTTCAAACCAAGGCATACTCTAAACACCCCAAATAGCTAAGCATTATATATACTTTATATTTCAATAAAGTAATGTCTTTCACAGAATTTATATACTATTGTTGTACATCGATGAATCCCCCTTGGGTTGGGACCATCTAGTACCAAAAAATATATACTATTGTGGTTTTATAAGGTGTGAATAATGCCAATTATAGTTTATTGAAGAAAGTTCAGACTTAGTCTTCATTTTGTTAGAAAGTTTGGGAGCTCCAGTGTGTTCAGGAGCAGCCCCATATGTATATTCCAAAGCTTCAACTCAGTCAAATATGATTAGAACCACGTTAAAAGTCCTGCATATTTAAGGAAAAAACTTATAATTCATCTAGTAGTGCACCCTGTGAACCTACAAATAATTTATTGTCAGTGGCTTAACCCATTTCATCTTTATCCCCTTAGTGAGTGTCCATTTAAGCAAAAAATTATCTAAACTAATTAGTATTTTAAGTTATTATCCATTACTTTAATCTGGTTAGGTAAAAGTGAGATAATGTAATAGTCAAATTTTACTATAGAATAAATACAGGCAGATTAGTAATTGAAGCACTAAATTATATATAAATTTTAAATTCTATTCAGGGAAGGCTGACCAGGGGATGGACACTTCTGATAAGGTATTAAAAACTAAACGAACTTCAGTGAGAGAAGAGCACCCCAGAGAAGCAGATGCTATCTCCTGTTGCCAGCGGGAACGCCAAGATAAGGAAAGAGAGTCACGTGTGCAGGGGCATACGCCACTATTGAGCACGTATGTAGGAAGGGGTCTGAAGCTATGAACCAAACTGGGAACCAGGATGAGACCATCTGGTGGCGACAGGGTGGGAGGTACCCAAACATCCACGCTTGAAAGTGGTCCACAAGGTGTGACTGGAACCGGCGTAGGGCTTCCTGGAGGGTGGGAGTGGATCCTGAGATAGCATCTAAGACAATCATATGTATAGTCCACATAGTGATTGTGATAACCAAGGCACAGAGGGAGGGTGGAAGAGGGGAAGCCATGGATAAAGCAAACATGTCCTTAGACAGGCTGAAGGGCTGTGCCTGATCCTGGAGAAACAGACGTTGTACCTCACGCCATATTGCTTTTGATGGAGGGCACTCTTCCAGGCGGTGAACCAGCATTCCATACTGGCCACGCATGACACAAGATGAGTGCAAAGCGTTAGAGCATTTGGCAGTATGATATACCCATCTCAAGCAGTGCCACACATGGGAATGAATATGCAGCTGCAGAAGAGGGTGGTGGGCATAATTCCAAATGGCTTTCTGGGTATCTAGGGGTAGGGGATGTCCACCATGCCCAGGAACACCCTGGCCATGGTAGGGGGTCGCATGGGTATCACTCCATTCAGAATGTGAAGTCCTTGTACCTCCTGGGTGAACCGAGGAGAGGACGCCCCCTCTGGGCAGTGTGCCCACAGATGCGAATTCTCCACTCAGCGCTCCACATGGAGAGGAGGATCCTTTTGAAGTGGGGCGACGTCCCATGTGGGCCCACAACAGAAGGATGTGAGGCAAGGTACTTTAACAGAGAGCGGGGGTGGGAAGGATTGCTGAGGCCCAGGGCGTGGGAGAAGTTGGAGCAGGCCGCACGGGACCAGTGCTGGGCTGAGATTGTAGGGTTAGTGATGGCAGCAGTCCAGGTGCGAAGGATTTTGGTAGCATGGGCTTCAAAGTTGAGCAGGCCCATACCACCACTATGGATAGGGCTAAACATAACATCCAGGTGCACAGGTGGTGGGCGGCCTAACCAAAGCCACCCTTGTAGAAGGGCGTATAATGATTTAAAGAAGCAAGGGCTAAGGCGATGGCGTGGGCCCCAAACCAAACTTTAAAGAGGAGCATAAAGTTGGCTAGCACTACCCTGCCTGTAAGGGAGGTGTGATGGGCTTTGAGGAAAGCTATGCATTTTGTAACGTTGTCCAGGATATGGTTTTCCATCACCGTTGAGGTGTAACATCCTGCCTTCAGCCACACCCCCAAATGGCAGACCAGGCCAACGGTGGGGCGTGGCACAAAGGGGAGTATGAGCGGGGCGGAGTGGGGTGGGCAGGGCAAATGATCCCGTGCGCTAGTTGATGAGGCAGGTAGGAAATGGGGCGCTGGTCCCAGCGGACTTGATACCAACCAAGGATTACAATTTCAGTTTTGGAGGCGTTAAGTGCTGCATTACTTACCCTGGAGTAAACCTGGATAGTATTTTCAAGCGCGCGTGCATTATGATTGTTATTCACACCAACCACACAATCATCAGCAAACGCCAACATCTTGGCAGGGGCTTGGCCTTGCACATAGACACCAGTAAGGCGGGCATTCACATTTCAAAGAAGTGGGTTAAGGCTGAAGTTATACAAAAGTGGGCTAAGAGGGTCCCCTTGGCGTAGGCCCCTTTAAAGGCGGACTACATCCGTGAGGAAGCCAAGGCCATGCACAGCCATCACGGTGGATTCCGTTAGCAACATTACCCAATTAATGAAGCAAAGGGGGAGGCGGAACTTGTGGAGGCAGGCTCTGAGGTATTCCCAGTTGACTCTATCATAGGCCTTCTGCTGGTCTAAAACACAAGTGCTCCAGAAGCTGTGGATTGACAGACGTTGGCTACAGTGTGTATATTGTCCCAAATCGACCTTTTGGGGATGAAATCAAATTGTTTAGGGGAAATGAGAGCAAAGGCAACAACCCCTAGATGGTTAGCCATGTTTTTAGTAAAAATTTTGTGTCTGTGTTAGTAGGTGAAATGAGGCGCCAGTTTGTCAAGTCCAGCTTATCCCCTTTCTTGTACAACGTAATCGTGAAAGCCTCTTGTCCTCCAGGTAGGAGGCGCGTTTCCAGAAGGCATTGGTTCAGAGAGGCAACAGCAAGGAGGAATGATCTTTGAAATACTTCTTATAGAACTCATTAGGGATGCCATCTGGGCCTGAGTATTTTCTATATGGTTTTTTGTGAATGAGGGACCAGAGTTCATCCTGAGTAATCAAATTTATCAACTCCAGGAATTGGGAAACAGTGTGGATGTGTGTGCTTTCAAGAAAATTTTCCATTTTGGCTGGCAGAATTGGATTAGATCGATACAATTCAGAGTAATAATTTTATATTTTGATAGCCACTTTGTCCAGCATATCTGTGATGGAGTGGTCTAGTCTTCGCACCTGTGTGCAGGTCAAACTCTGGCATGGTGTGAAAATTTTTTTCGAAAAAAATTAAGTGGAGCTCATATTAGCCGCTGTAATATGCTTTGCTTTATACTGAACACAAACCTGATGCTTGTGTTGTCTTACCAGTGCGTTGAGGCAACAGACACTTCCGCCCAGTTGTGCCCCCTATCTGAGCTGTAGCCTGCAGCAGGGACATTAGCCTCCAGGTGGTCCACTTCTGCCAACGTGCGCAAAATGACTTCCAAGGCAGCCCATGAGTGGCGGGAGGAGAGGTGGCGAGCCTGGCGGATTGTGTTCACCTTGAAGGTTGACCAGGTGGAAATTGGGTCTGCACATAATGGTGCGACAAATTCCAGAGCTGAGGTCATGGATTCCACCCCTGAGGAAAATAGTGGTGCCGCTATCTCATCTGGGCGGAGTTTGCACCATTTTGGCACCTGGGCCGCTGGACAGGACAAACAGAAGGAAACTGATAACATCCTGTGGTCGGAAAAATTGATTTTTATTTTGGTGAAGTGGAATATGGGTTTGAATTTTAAACTATGCGATAATAAGGTCAATGCGAGTCATGGACCCTAGCTGGCTGTTGTGTACATGAGGGCGCGCCATGTTAGTGAGTAGCAAAGCATGACTTCTGGCAAAGTATCAACAACCCTAGGGTGGCTTTGAGAATGCGAAGTTCAACGTGCCCCTGTGGGGGTGTAGGTGATGAGGGCCAGCGGTCTGTGGATAGGTTCATCCAGAAGTTCATGTCGCCAACAACAAACAGGTCAGGGGGTAGTGGAAGGAAATTTACTTTTAAAAAATTCTCAATGTTCTTGCACACAGGTTGGGGCGTAAATGTTGATGGCAGCATACACTTCATCATCTCATGAAAAGGTGACTACAAGGATGCAGCCGTTTAGGTATGATTTTGATATAATAAATTTAAAACTATGGCTCACTCAAACTAGCACCCTACAGTGCGTAGACCAAAAGGAAAGGGAAGGTAGAAGCATGGTTTTACATGATTCCTCAGCACCAAATGGACAGTGGGTTTCCTAGATGGCCAGGATGTCCACAGGTAAATTATTTTGTATTAAACTCAGTTTCTTAGCATGGGATGGTGAGGCCTTGAGTCCAGAAATGTTCAACGTCCCTAAAGTAAAGACTCCCCCCATTGCACCTTAGGTGCGAGGAGAAGGGCACCTGTGCCCTTCAGCCTTCTCTTTTCAGTACCTCGCTGCACTGCAGTGCGGGTATTCTGTGCTATGGAGTATGGTTCAGAGTGGGAAGCTTTACCAGTGGGGTTCACATTGGCTTTTGCCTTCTGCTTTTTCCCCACTGTGGGACTAGTTTTTGGCGTTGTGTGCGGTTGCAGTGCACCATCACATGAAGGTGGATTTTAGGCAGGATTATTGGTGAGCAACTTGGTCCCAATTGATGCTTGGGCACATTGGTCTGGTGAAACTGACTCACCCATTGGGTTTTCAGCTTGGGTGTCCCAATCTGATTGGTTTAGGGATTCATGAGCTGCTTCCGCTGAAAATGTCTCAATGTCATCCTGGAGCTGGGCTGGTGGGATTGCAGATGCGGTCTTAGCTGCCTCCTTGGCTGCCACCTTGGGGGCCTGTTTGGCTTTCTTACGCTCCTTTGGGGACACAGGCTTTACTAGAATGTAGCAGCCTAGCACTCCCCACAGGAAGGCTGCATCAGTGTCTAGTGCTGGTTCATAGTGGGCGTCTGCACCGTACATTGCATCTGAGATAATTTTGGTTTGAGTAATACCCTCCTTGGAGGGGCAGGTATGGGCCTTGTGGCCAAAAGCGCGACATAAAGTGCAGATAGGAGGCGCACTATCCACGGTGACCCTGAATGGATGGGTGATTTGCCCACTTGATTTTGACATAAGTGGTATTTGGGATTTGGGTCAAATCATCTGCTATCCCCACAGATGGGGTGAGAACAGCAATTGCTTTGCCCATGCACAGGTTTGGCATGAGCATAAAGCGCTGCATTTTGAAAGATTGTATTTCTCCATATATGGAGAGCCCAGCCTTCAGGTGGTGCTCTAGCACAGTGCACTTAACCATTGTAGGTAGGAAGTCAAAAGTTATAAAATTTGATTCGATTTAGTCCAGTGGCTGCGCTTCATTTCAACTACTCATTGACTGTCTGGGAGGTCCACTACTATGCACACCTTTGCAGCTTTGTCCGCCGCTTCCTTATTTTTTAAGCCAAGATTCAGCCATCTGCATGGCATGGAGTGAGGTGTGACGTACACCGCGTTTGGGAAATGTGTGTGTACATCTCCCAAAGCGCCGTTTGCTAAATATTCAGGAAAACATTCACCCCATGTTCCACCGATGATAGTGGTTGGGAGTGCGGCATATTGATGAACTGGTTGCAGCACGCTTGCCAGGCCAAAAATTCTGGGGAAATGGTAATCACCAGTTTTTTACTATCAATTCTATCTCTTCTGCCAGGCTCACCAGGGCATTTATTAAATTTGGTTGATGAGGAGTCTACACCTGTGCCCTTAACTTTACTCGCCCAACTGCTCCCCAACATTGGGTGCCAACTAATCTCCTTGATGAGATTATCAAACTTTACCTAGACTTGAATTGAATTTGTTGAAAAAGTGTTTGCAATGAGAGAGAAAAGTCTTAAATTACATATAAATTTGTGATACAAAAGGGATGTAAATCTATGAATTTTATATTTTTAAAATACAGCTGGGATTTCTATATATTTTTATCCTAGACTATAATATATATGTGATATTATTTATACACCTATCTTTTCTATCATATATTAATAGAATTTATTTTATATACCTAGAGCAACTGGTTGAATCCTGGCAATTCTTTTTTTGCAGGTGCTTAGGCCCTGGATCTCAACATTATTACAGATGTAAGAGTATTGAAACTCTCATCAGCTGTATAATTTTCTTAGGGGAAAAAATAAACCACAAATAAAATTTATATTAAGTTTTTATTAATATAAAAATGGGGGTAAAAGTGATCTTTTTAAAAAAGCCTCCTAATGATTAGGGTACTTAGAGGCTAAAAACAGGAGGAGCAAAAGGATATGGAGTATGGGACCATCTAGTACTAAAAAAAAAAAAAAAGGATATGGAGTAGTCAGGGAGTAACTCAATTTAAAAAGTGATGATTCAGCTTGTCAGCTCTCATAAATATTTTCACCTTGATAGGGTTTAATTGTAGGTTTTGAGTCAACAGTAGGGATGAAAAATCCATGTGGTAATGACTTTGTTGAAATCAGTGCTAGGGCAACAAATTTTGATTCACCGGTGTCACTGATAAACTTATAAAATGCTGTAAGAAGATAACGACCTTTTCAATCCTAACAAAAAAGGGACAACTTTTCTGAAAAAATAGATGTAATTGTGATGTAAATAGAAGCATAGTATAGTATTAATTACTAACAGGGTTTGGGGCTCATGGAAAGAGTCCATTTTTGCTAAAGTCTGCTTTCAACAGCATAATGGAAAAAGGAACCTGTACCTTTGGATTCTGCAAAGACATGCTCTTTTCCAATAGCGTTCCTATTGGTACCTTTTTTATATACAAAGCTTACTTAACAATGGTAAGCTAGAAGGGTAATTATACAATTGTAAAGTAGGGAGAGAATCACCAAAGCTCAGGGTATTTCCATTTTATTCATGATCAATTAACTGCAAGTGAGACTCTGGTGAATGGCCATAATTAATTTAGATCCTCATACCAGATTATTCTAAGCCAGTGCAAGGAGACAATATTGAGGAAAATGATATAGGTAGTGGGAGCAGATCTAATTTGATGAGGCCAAGAGCCAATGTTAGTACTAAATTGAGAAGATCAAAATTGCACTAGAAGTTATGGGATTCAATCCGCCATATTTGTAAATCCACGGCTCCAAATCAAAATCACTAAGATTAAAATCAATACAACTTTGATGAAGCTTAAGAGGTTGAGAGCTATTTTCTCAGGACTTCCTATGAAATCAAATCCTACTTCTTGGTAATTAGTGAAGTATAATTATTAGCTAGATATTATATGAGCTGATGTTTAGTCAAACCAGCTGCAACATCTCCCCCACTTGACCAAACATTAGGTAACAAGAATGATTTGGTTCTGATAAACTATTGAGAACTTGAGGCCAAGAGACCATATTGCAAATACTACTTTTTAATAATATTAGCATGCACACAATTGATCAAGTGACCTTTAGTGAAATCCTTCAGAGTATAGGCATCAGATGACGTCTTCATTATAATCTCAAAAGGGCCCTTGTAAAATAGATGCTAGTTTTCAAGTTCTCCAGAATCATGATTGTAATGGTACCAGACTAGATCTCCTATGCAAATATAGGTAAGGTCCGGCGGTCCTCATTATTCCAGGCTCAAGCCTCAATTTTTCTGATTCAACACATTAGAGTAAGCAGAGCTTTGAAGCTGAATCAAGGTTTTTGAAATTTTTCAAATATTGTCTGGGGATCATACTCTCATTCAACACATAAGTGTACAAAATTAGGGGCAGCACTTGTTGCTTCCCATATATAGTTACGCAATTAGGAGTGCCCTGTGGCCAAGTGATATTCAATGAAAAAAGAAAATACGGCGGAAGGAAGAAATAGATTCCAAGTGGATTCCTTACTGGCATCTAACTTACGCAGAATGACTATAGTGTACCATTTTGTTACTTGATGGTGCCGTTAGTCTCAGGGTGGTAAGGCATAGATAGTGCCCCATGTATGCCCATTAAATCATTGAGATATAAAGACATCTGTGATGTACCATCTAGTACTAAAAAAGACATCTGTGATGTAATTTTGGTCCCATTATCATTCAATAGAAATTGGGGGCATCCATGCTAGTAAATAATCTCCTCCAAAATAAATTTGGTGGTGGTAGTAGATTCTAAAGCTTTGACTGCCTTCACCTCCACCCACTTTATGAGGTAATTTATAACTACAATTATATATTTAAACTGACCAAAGGTATGTTCAAAGGGCCCACAACGTCAATTGAGACTGTATGCCATGCAACGTTAGGCTAAACTAGTTAATAAGAGATGGCTTTGTGATAAAAGTGCTTCTTCTTGACACACTTGACAACAGCCAAGAGTCTCATAAAATCAAGTAACATGAAAGTCCAAATAAACCTGTGTTCATAATTTTTATGAGTTTTCTTAAATCTCCATGACCAGTCACCTTGTGGGCTGCAATAATCAAGTCAGTCCATTCCATGGGCCTAGGAAACGCAATGGCTAGTTATCAACTAAGTTATAAAGTTTTCATCTTTAACAAAGGTGTCAAGAAATGCCCTCTTATGGGTAAAGCCTCTTATTAGGTGATTGACTTATTAGTATTTAATTATTTTTTAATGCTGAGCTATTCACCTCATTACCTAGAGTTTAGATAGTTTGATGTGTCAGGGATCAACCCTATTGATATTTGTTATTTTTTCAAGTGATTTATTGTATTAAATCTATCAGGTATTAATCCAAAAAGTTATTTTGAGTTCTGCAATTACTGGTGGCTTAAGCTGAGGATTAAGAACCTTTAGATATCATTATCTACAAATCTTTAATATTAAATCAGCAACCAAAGCCAACAGTTTCCTATAAGATAGTCATCTATCACTTAATAAGTTTTCTTATCTACCTTATAACCAATTATCATCTACTACCTTTTGCTTATCCACCTTCTGCCTTTTTGAATCCTTTCTCCTGTCCCACTTTTAGCTTTGAAATACTATAAATACTTTAAAGCTGTATCCTAATAAACACCGTTTCTCATGTACTCCATTTATTCCTATTGTAGGGTTTTCTGCTCTTAGTGCCTACTAATCTACCATGTACTTCAGGGCCCTGAATCAACTAAGGGTCAGTTAGGATTGGAGCCCCTTCATCCTGACAAAATATATCCCTTCTCAGCTTTTCTAATTTCATTAAACCTCTTCAGGTTCATTATCATAATGCTGAGTTATCACTTTGTCAAACATTTCATCATCCTTATCAGCCAGTAATTCTACCGTCAGCATCTGGGACAGGTCATCTGCATTTTAATGCTTGGCCCCAGGGCGATGAGAATATCAAAATCATACACTTGTAACTTCAATGGCCAGCAGGCCAGTCAACCTTTCAGCTTTTTCAAGTTCTGTAGTCAGTTTAAGACTCATGATCTGTTACCACCATAAAGAGCACCCCATGATGTAAATGTGAAATTTTTACAAGCATAGATGACATCTAAACAATCTTTTTTGGTTACCATGTAGTTTCATTAATGCATATTTAAATTTTAAATTTATTGTGGGGAAGGCCAACCATGGGACGGACACTTCTGAATATGACTCAGAAGAGACAAAACTTAGTACCAAGGGAGGCACCCCAGAGAAGCGATGCTATCTCTTGTTGCTAGCGGGAACGCCACTTATGAGGAGGGGGAGGAAACGTGTGAAGGGGCCATAGCCACAATTGAGCACGTGTGGAGGAAGGGGTCTGATTTGGTGAACCAGACTGGGAACCAGGAAGAGATCAGCTGTCGGCGACGCGGTGGGAGGTATCCAAATATCCACGCTTGAAAGTGGTCCACCAAATGGGACCAAAATCTGTGTACCGCTTCTGGGAGGGTGGGGATGGAGCCTGCGATGGCATCTAAGACAATCGTGTGGATGGTCCACATGGCGATTGCAACCACCAAAGCATGAAGGGAGGGCAGAAGGGGGAGGCCATTTATAGAGTGAACATATCTCTTGACAGACTTAAGGGATGCGTTTGATCCTGGCCCAGAAGACGTTATACTTCGCGCCATATCACTTTAGAGGTAGGGCACTTCTCCAGGCGGTGAAACAGCGTTCCATACTGGCCACACACGACACAGGATGAGTGTAAAGCGTTAGAGCGCTCAGCTGTATGATACACCCGCCTCAGGCAGTGCCACACATGGGAGCGGACTTGAGGTTGCAACAGAGGATGGTGTACATATTTCCATATATTTTTTTGGGTCTCAATGGAGTAAGGGATGTCCATCATGTCCAGGTAGTCCACCCTGGATAGGACATGAGGTTGAATGGGGATCACGCCATCATGGATGGGTAGCCCCTGTACCTCTTGTGTGAACTGAGGAGAGGGGCAGCCTCTTTGGGTTGTATGTCCACCAATATGAATTCTCCACTCAGCGCTCCGCATGGAGAGGAGGATTCGTTTGTAGTGGGTTTTAGTCCCATGAGGACCTGTGGCCGATGTATGTGAAGTGAGGTATTTCATCAGGGAGTGGGGGTTTGATGGATTGTTGAGGCCCAAGGCGCGGGAGAAGTTGAGGTGGGCTGCGCGGGACCAGTGTTGGGAGGGGAGTGTAGGGGTAGTGACTGCCGCAATCCAGGTACCCAGGATCTTGGTGGCATGGGCTTTGAAGTCAAGCAGGCCCATGCTACCATGATGTTGAGGGCAAAAACATGACCTCTAGCCGCACTGGTGGAAGGCGGCCCAACCAGAGCCATCCTTGCAGCAAGGCATACAAGGATTTGTAGAAGCTTGGGGAGAAGGGGATGGCATGGGCTCCAAACCAGACTTTGGAGAGGAGCATGGAATTGGCTAAAACAATCCTGCCAGTAAAGGAAGTAGGGTGGGCTCTGAGAGAGGCGATTCGCTTCATCACGTTGTCCATAATATGGCACAGCATTACTGCTGACGCGTATCTGCCTGCCTCCATCCACATGCCCAGATGGCGTACTGGTCCTATGGTAGGACGTGGCACGAAGGGGAGCACCAGTGGGGCGGTGTGTTCTGAATTAGTAGGGCGAGGACGTGGGCGAGCAGATGGGCCGGGTTGGGAACTAATTGCTGGGGTCCAGCAGTTCTGAAACTGACCAAGGAGGATGATTTCGGTTTTGGAAGCGTTCAGTGCCACGTTGCTTACCTGGGAATACTCCTGGATGAGAGCTTCAAGCGCGCGTGCATCTTGATTATTTGACACCCTCACCACACAATCATCTGTAAATGCCATTATCTTAACTGGGGCTTAGCCTGGCACGTGGACCCCAGTGAGTTGTGCATTCACATTTCGCAGTAGTGGGTCAAGGATGAAGTTGTATAAGAGTGGGCTGAGGGGGTCCCCTTGTCGCAAGCCCCTTTGAGGGCGGACTACTTCCGTTAGGAAGCCTGGGCCACGCACTGCCATTGTTGCAGATTCTGTGAGCAGCATTACCCAGTTGATGAAGCGAGGGGGTAGGCGGAATTGATGGAGGCAGGCCCTGAGGTATTCCCAGTTTACTCTATCATAGGCCTTTTGTTGGTCCAAGAATACAAGTGCCCCAGAGGCTGTGGACTGACATACATTAGCCACAGAGTGCACGTTATCCCAAATCGACCTTCTGGGGATGAAACCAAATAGTTCTGGGAAGATGGTGGCAGATGCTCCAGTCCCTAAACGGTTAGCCATGATTTTTGTTAAAATTTTGGTGTCTGTGTTTGTTAGAGAAATGGGGCGCCAGTTGGCTAAGTCTAGCTTATCCCCTTTCTTGAAGAGTGTGACAGTGAAGGCCTCATGTCCTCCTGGTAGGAGGCGCGTTTCCATCAGGCTTTGGTAAAGTGAGGCGAGCAGCAAAGGGGATATATATTTGAAATATTTTTTGTAGAACTCATATGGAATGCCATCTGGGCCTGGGCATTTTCAGTTTGGTGCACCGCGAATGGCTGTCCGTAATTCGTTCAGAGTAATCAAATTCATTATTTCCAGGTATCAGAAAATGGAGCAGATGTGGGCTCGGTCAAGAAATTCTGCCACTTTGGCTGGCTGAATTGGGTCGGAGTGGTACAACTCAGAGTAATACTGTTGCATTTCAAATGCCACTTCAGCCGGTGTATCTGCAATGGAATTATCTGATCTTTGAACCTGTGTGCAGGCCACGCTCTGGCGTGGTGTGAAAAAAATTTTAAAGAAATGTGCGGTGCACTTGTCACTTTTTTGTGATGCATGTGGCCCTGTACTGAACACAAACCCAATGTTTGTGTTATCTTTTGAGTGCGTTGAGGTGGGCAGCTGCCTCCACCCACTTCCATCCCCATGCAGAGCTGTATCCTGTAACTGGGATGTTGGACTCCAAGTGTGCCAATTCTGCCAGAGCGTGCAAAATAACTGCTGATGTGGCTCGTGAGCGTCTGGAGGAGAGATGGCAGGAGTGGCGGATGGTGTCATCTTTGAAAGTTGCCCATGTGGAAATGGGGTCCACGCAAAACGGTGCAACAAACGATTTCGCCAAAGTTGCCTCTTCCACCCACGTAGAAAATCTGGCAACGCGAGCTCAGGGGGGGCAGATTTTGCACCAATGTGGGGCCTTAGCAGCCGTGACAGGTAGGTGGTAGGTTAGTGAGACCAGTCGATGGTCAGAGAATTCCAATTTTGTTGTCTTGAAGTGGGAGATGTGGGGTTGGAATTTCGCCAGCGTTAGAATAAGGTTGATGCGGGTCATGGACCTTAATTGGCCATTGTGGACGTGGGGCCGTGTCATGTTTTTGAGCAGCGGGGCATGCCGCGGCAGCGCATCTATTAACCTGAGGGTGGCCTTTAGAACGCGTAGTTCTACGTGACCCTGGGGTGTATGGGGTGAGGAAGGCCACCAGTCCGTTGGTGTGTTTAGCCAACAGTTCATGTCGCTGACTATGAAGGAGTCTGGGGGTAGCGGGAGGGATTTGACCAAAGAGAAAAATCCTGACGCTCATGCGCACTGTTTGGGGCATAGATGTTGACAATTATGTGTGCTACATCGGCCCACGAGAAGGTGACAACAAGCACTCGGCCATTTAGGAATGTTTCTGAGGATAAAAATTTGAAAAAATTATTTTTCCAAATTAGCACCCCACAGTGCATTGACCAAAAGGATAGAGATGGGAGGAGCATTGTTTTCCAAGCTTCCTCAGAACCTCGTGGACATTAGGACTCCTGGATGGCCAGGATATCCATGGGTAAATTGTGTTGTAAAAAACTCAGTTTCCTAGCCCAGGATGGGGAGGCCTTGAGTCCGGCGATATTCCAATGTCCCTATGGTGAAGGTTTCCTCCATTGCACCTTAGGTGCGAGGGGGTGGGCACCTGGGCCCACCATCCTCTTCTAGATCTCCGCGGGCCTTCACAGCAGCGCGGGTGTTAGCAGCAACGCTATCAGAGTTTTTGTTGATTTTTGCAGAAAGAGTCGCATTGGCTTTAGCCTTCACTTTTTGTTTTCCCGACATCAGATGAATTTTTTGCGGTGCAGGTGAGTTTGGTGCACCGTTGAGCGGGTCAAAAAAAATTTTCAGTTGGGATGGGTCCCAAGTCAGTAACAATTGGAGCTTGGGTGCAATGATTGGATGAGATCAAATTTCCCATTGGATCCTCAGATTGAGTGGCCCACTTGGCATGGGCTTCCCAAATCTGATTAGTTGATGGATTCCTGAGTTGCTTCCGCCGCGAAGGTTTTGATGTCCTCCTGGCGTTGTGAGTGTGGGATAGCGGTGGTGGCTTTGGCCGCTTCCTTGGCCGCGGCCCTATGGGCCTGCTTGGCCTTCTTCCACTCTTGTGGGGGGATAGGCTTTACCAGTAGATAGCAGCCTTGTGCTCCCCACGGAAAGGCCTCCTTGGTGCTTGCGGTTGGTTCATAGTGCACCTCTCCACTGGCCATGGCCGCTGAGGGGTGCTCTTGGAATGTGACGCCCTCCTTGATGGGGCATGCGTGTGCCTTATGGCCAAATGCGTCACAGTGGGTGCAAAATGGGGGGCGCGCTGTCCACAGTCACCCAGAATGGGTGGGTGGTATGCCCTGCGATATCAATAAAAGTGGATTGCGGGATCTGGGTTAGGTCCTTCATGATCTCCTCAGTTGTGGTCAGAACTGTGATGGCTTTACTGGTGCACAGGTGTGGCATCAGCGTGAAGCGTTGCATTTCGAAAGATTGTATTTCGCCATATATGGCGAGACCATCTTTCAGGTGTTATTCCAAATTGTCACGTTTTACCGTAGTAGGCAAAAAGTTGAATGTGAGAAAAATTTGGTTTGATTTTGTCCATCTGGTGCATTTAGTTTCAATGACCCATTGCCCTTCAGGGGAGGTCAACCACTATGTGCACTGCTGCAGCCTCGTCTGCTGCCGTTTTGCTTTTGAAACCTAGGTCCAGCCAACCATGTGACATGGAGTGAGGTGCAACGTACTCCACAGTCGGGAAAATTGTGCGTACATCTTCACACAATTTTTCCCATAAGGCCGTTTTTTGGATGTCCAGAAACACTTGGACTCCGAATTCCACTGACAAAAGTGGCTGGGAGTGTGGCGTATTAATGTACTGGTTGCATCGTGCTTGCCATGCAAGTATCTCTGGGGAAATAGTGACCGCCGGTTTCTTAGTATATTTGTCAATTCTGCCAGATTCTCCGGGGCGTTTTCAAATGTTGGAGGCCACGGGCCTTCCACCTGCTCCTCTTACCTTGATTGCCCAACTGCTCCCTGACATGGGCGCAGACTAATCTCCTCTGTGAGATTATCAAACTAGATTCAGTCTTTAATTGAATAGGTTGCAATATTGATTGCAACGAGAAAGAAAAGTACGTATTAATGCATATTTAAGGTCCAGCTACAGTAAGCTACTGAATAATCTACTACGTCAGAATTGAACTAAAATAACACCGCCCCTATGGCATTGAGCGAGGCATCCCTTTGAATAGTAAAAAGATTTTGAAGTTTGGGTACACTAAAATAGGAGTCTTGGTGAGACATAGCTATAGATGATTAAAGGCCAGTTGGCAATCCGCTGTCCATTCTAACTGTACTCCAGTCTTAAGAGGTTGAAATAATGGCTCACCTACTTTACAAAATTCTTCACAAACCAGCGGTACTTGACAGCCATTCCTAGAAATACTTGTACATCCCTCTTACTACTCGTATGGGCCATTTTTTTTGATAGCTTCCTTTTTATAAGTCTGAGGCCTTAAGCTTAGTTTGTCAATGATGAACCCCAGATACTCAAGTTGCTACCAGAAGAAATCACACTTACAAGGTTTGATTTTCTAATCAGTTTTGGCCAACCAGTGGACCACCTCTTCTAAGTGCTACAGATGCTCTATAGAGTTCTGGAAAAACATTTATATCATGAAATACACTAGTATTCAGGAAATTTTAAATCCTCTAAAATGCTATCCATAGCCCATTAAATGTCGCTGGGGCGTTGCACAGCCCTTGTGGCATCCTCATGTGTTGGTATAGACCCTGGGCGGTGATCATAGCGCACTTTTTTGAATCTCCTTTAGCAACTCAAGCTGCCAATATCTGGAGATTAAATACATAGAAGGGAAATACTGTTCGCCGCCCAAGCGATCTAATGCAACAGCAATTCAGGGTAGTGGATTTTAATATTTTTAAGTGATTGTATTAAGTTTTCAGTTGTTTATCATGAAACAACTTAATCCAACTTCCTTCTTGATAACTAAAATGGGGGCGTCCCAAAGTCTCTTGGAGGGAACTAACATCTCTTGCTGTACAAGCTGTTTAATTTCTTGGTTGACAACTTCATCTTCCACATTAGAGCGCTAGATAAGATGGAGACGAATTTGTGGATGACCCTATGTCAATTTGGTTCAACACTTCGTTGGCACAGCCCAAATCATAATTATCTTAGGCAAAAATCGCATTATACTTGTCAGATAAGGCTTGAGCTTGATCTTTTTCTTTTTCAGTTAATCTGGAAGGATGTTTCCTCGCTACCATGGGGCATATTTATTGACATTTGGTGCATTCAAATCCTGTTCTTATAAAGTTCCAAAATTATAGATTTTTGATACTTCTTCCATGGGTAGGATATGAATTAAGATGCATGTATGATGTCACAAAATTTTTACATTGTAAGGATCCAAATTGGCTAACAGCACTAGAATTTCGCCATGTTTCTGCAGAATAAGCCCAGTCGCAGCAACAGGTTCTAAATGTGAATGCACAAATGGGGCGACTATTTCACCATATAATCCTTGAGGAACATGTAAATTGATTTTGGTTCTCACAACAACTTTGTGACATGGCGGAGTGGTAAGGATCTGATTAGCTCATACTGGGATACCTTTAGTTTCAATAATTTTATTTAGTAATTGTCAAGTGTGAGTTCAGAGCTGCTGATATTTGATTGGTACTATACCATTTTTAGACACAAAGTTAACAAATCCTTTCTTACAATCTGCCAGGGCCTCATACTTCTGTTTAGAAAATAACTGAAGAGTTTATCCTAGCAACTCCATCATATTTTCTTCAAAGTCGGCCTTTACTCCATACTTCCACATGAAAGAGGTCCCAATTAAAAAGTCATAATTATGATTAGGGAAAACAATATCAGAAGCAGAGATCACTAGTAGATTGAACCGCAGTAGTACCGCGCTATATGCGCCTTCAAAGATGGTGGTCTGAGGCCCAGCAGTACCATGGACTTTCTGATAATCTATGTCTGTAGCAAATCCCAGTTTCTTCACCAACTGGGTAGACACAATATTAATCGGTGCACCACTGTCTACAATATCATGCACCATGTTTTTGTTTACCATAATATCAATATATTTATACTTTAAAAAATAAGCAGCAGTAGGATTTAATGTGAGAGCATCCAATTTGTCCGCTTGCCCTAAATCATTCTGAAGTTCATCACATAATTGGGGACTATAGGCGCACAAAGCCTCAAAGGTCACAGCCCCTTGGAATTATCAATTTAGGGGTCTCACTAGAAGGGATGGGAAGCGCAAGAGGTCCTAAATGTTGAATGTAAGGCTTTTATATTACTTCTTATATCATTTTGACTGGTATGTTCATGCAGACATTTGGCCACCACTAAGCTATCTCTTACTGCCACTTGAACTGCTGAAGCTGGAGCATCGTCATCATCCTTACATCTCAGGGGAGGAGAGTTCTGATTGTTCTTACATGGGATCTTCTTAGTAAGGAGGAGTCAGAAAATCCCAACTCTACTCTGACATGTCTTTTCCAAACTCTTTCTTGTCTGTCAAGTTTATAGAATGAACTGAGGATTTGAAACCTCATTTAGTGCAACTATTATCATAGTTCCCCAATTTTAAACATGAGTAACAAGAATCTGACCACTCTCTGGTCTTCTTACCTGAAGGCCTTATAGAAATGTAAATCTTCTTTCGGGGAGGGTTCTCAAGGCTATGATACATGAGCCTCACAAAGGATTTTATTATGGGATCCAAAAAGTGTGACAGATCAGGGCCATCCTGATCTGCACATTGACCTCATGAATATAGTTTTGGATTTTCATGTGATTTTGGATGTCAGATTTGAAGAGTTGGGCCAATCAGCAAAGCAATTGGACTCAGAAATTGTAGGTAAGGATTTAGGGATTTGAGAATGAGGGCAAATCCAGCGTATAAAAAACTGGTGTCTTAAATCCTCTGAATTTTTGTAATTTGGGATATGAGGCTTTCACAAGCAATGATTTGGATGTCACTTTAGGGCCTAATCTAAAGTTTAATTTTTAAACTATCGCAGATGCTTTAAAATGAAGAAATGGCAACTGCAGATAGAGTTTCGTTTTCTCAGAAGAAAGTTACAATAAAAATCTCAGTGTTATTGCTTGCCTAAAAATTCAGTTTAAGCTTTTTTTTAGGGAAATATTATTCGAAATAAACCAGAATAATAGAGCTCCACTTGTGAGCTGGGCTAAGCATTGGCTTTGTTTGCGGTATTATTATGGATCCAGACTTTGCTGCTTGCCTGCAGAATTGCTGGAACCTTGCTCCGTGACTACATTATGAGCTCTGTTAATGGCGCACGGGTTCAAGGGTGGTTCTCTGCAGGATTGTCAGTCATGTGGTTGGTAACATGGCTGGTGCTTCCCAACTCCTTTTTTGTATATTGGCACAAACCCGTGTGTTACATAAAACAAAACTCAAATACCTTTCTCTCCATCTTGTGGGGGCCTCAGGAGGAAGCAGTGGTTACCAATAGAGAGGAATGGAACTGACATCTCTTGACTGTGGTATGGTAGGATTCTCATTGACATTTTTTGCTACACGAAGTGGGACAGTTATGGGGGTGGCAACTCCACAACCCATAGTGGTCCAGGAATGACCTAAATCACCCAACAGTCAGGTGGCGTTGTCTATGGAGCCGTTGAACAAAATTCATAAGTCATTGTGCATATACACTTCCAGGCATGGTTGGCGCAGGCAACAGGGGGTATCCCCTCTCGCGCTCCAACTAGCCAAGGTGGTGGATGAATTACCCCCAGAATTGGCAGGATGGTTATAGGAACTTATTGAGGAACAGGAGAATTTTCCAAATTCAATATAGGTTTGTGTGGAGTTGATCAACTGAGCGGCATGTCTGGATGAGGCAAAAGATGAGGCGTGGTCAGCACTATTAAAAGTTAGCCAGTGTTATAGCTCATTAGAAGAATATGCATGAGTTTTTATCCACTGGCAAAGGCAGCTCAGGTTACAGATTCCCAAACCTCACGAATGTTCTTCCAGGGGTTGCAGGCAGATTTGTTGTAAGCTTTTGCAGCAGCAAAGGTCCAGGATACGCTGGGGGAGGAAGTGGCCTTAGCAGTTCAAGTTGAAAAGCAATTAGCACTGGCACAGGACCAGCGTGAAGGATCAATGTCACTGGGAAAGGGACAGTCCCTGGTAAGTGGCTGTTCCAGTCAAGGGGTGTGGCACCCAGCCCAAAGAAACTTTGGAAATGTTTGAAGGGGAGGGCGCCGAGGAAATGAAGAGGAAGCACGTAAGTCAGTAAGCCATGAGCAGGGGAAGAGAAATATGTCAAAATTTGCATCAGTCAATTAACAATTGAAAGACTCATTCAAAAATATGTGCCTACTTTGCTTTATTCTCGATTGTTAATCCCCATAGAGCTGCGCACAGATGGTGGAATTGAAGGTGCAATGGCCCTGTTAGATACTGGAGCAAAAGCAAATTACATCGAACTTGTATTGGCAGAGCGCCTGAAGCTGCAGGTGCATAGGGGACTGGAGATGGTATTTGCTAATGCATCACGGAGGGTGCCATCATGGCGCGTGAGCCTTCAGTGAAGGTACAGCAGGTCTCATTTGGGTTCTTGGTGCGGTTTTGTGCTATTGAAAACCTGTCCCATCCAGTAGTGCTTGGGATGCGGTGGTGGCATCAGTTCAGACCCCAGATCAATGTGCCTTCTGGTACCATAACCTTAAACCCAAGGATAGGTCCACCAATGAAGTGGAGTCTGTTGGTGGGAAACCTGAGATTATATAAGCATAGAACCCTAGGGGCCATGCAGGAAGAGGTCTTACCAACAGAATACCGAGATTTTGTGGAGTTCATTGGTCCAAAAAGGGATTTTCCGTGTTCATCCATAGGGCCATTTGCATTCTATTTTCAGTTTAAAGAAGGGTCAGAACTTCCCTTGTGGATGCCCAATCTATCCGTTGAATGAATGGTCAAAGCCAAATTGGAGGACCATGTAAATTCAATGTTGAGTGAAGGATTGATTGAGTTATAAAAATCAGCTGTAGTATCTCCAGTGTTGCTGGTGCCCAAGGCAAGTGGAGGGTTACAGCCATACATGGACTACCGGAGATTGAATGTGGTCATGGAGCCAGATCCTTACCCAATGCTATTAGTGGAAGATATCCTGCTGAGGGTCACAGGATGCAACATTTTCATTAAGCTTGATCTGGTAATGCATTTAATCAAGTACCCCCTGAGTCCAGAGCACTAAAGGTACATGGCATTCAAGTGCCACCTTGGAATGTTTCAATACTGAGTTATGCCATTTGGGCTGCGCAATGCCCTTGCTTATTCCAATGAATGATTGACCAAGTACTCAGTCAGTTAATTGGCCAGTGTTTTATCGCTTATATGGATAACATCCTGGTCTTTTCACGTTCCAAGAATGCACATGTACGTGATATGCAGGAGGTCCTGAAGTCATTGGCTTGGGCAGGATTAAAGCTGAAGCCTTTAAAATGTGTGTTTAACCAGGAGTCAGTTATGTTCTTGGGGAATGTGGTATTTGGGAAAGGTCTGGGGGTATGCCCAAATAATACAGGCAGTTCGAACATGGAAGGCACCAATGTATCAGACAGGTATAATAAGTTTTCTGGGGCTGACAAATTTCTCAGGCGGTTCATCAAGAATCTATCAAAGTTAGCCTCGCCACTTATGTGACTAACGCAGAATGTACCGTTCATATGGGGGAAGAAGTGTATCAGGCATTTAACTGCTGAAAAAGAAGCTCATTTTGGTGCCAGTCCTTTCCCATCCAAATCCTAAAACCGTCCATGGTTGAGATGGACGCCAACAATTTTGCTTTGATAGCAGTACTCATACAGAAGGTGGAAGACAAATTGGAGTAACTGTTGTGTTATTTCAGCCAAAAAATGATTCCAGAAGAGACACATTACCTGATATATGACAAGGATCTACTGGTGGTGGTCGCGGCACTGCAGGAGTGGCAGCACCCCTTGTTGTATGCCCGTCATTTTTTTGTAGTATGGACAGACCATCAGGCACTGGATATTATTGAGAGCCTAGCAAAATGAATCAGCGCTGTTATAAAACTGGCAGAATCGTTTAAGATACTCCATAAGGGTTTTTGCACAGGGTTGACCCACTGAGCAATTGGAATTATGATATGAAGATCATCAGTCCCTCAGAACACATTTTAAGCAATAAATGTAAAAAAGGGGAGCAATTTCCCTGAAAAAGACTTCTTTTATTGTAATATAATAATCTGAGCAGATCCTTCCTAGTTCTCTTACTCTCTCTAACTATCTCAATCTCCCCTTCCTCTCAATTGCCCCTCTCACTTATATACAACAACTTCAGACAATACCACTCTCATAGCTTGACTATTCTATTCCACCAATTCTCCTTGATTTCAGCTTGTTATTCTTTAGCTCTCTATCACCCTATTTGGAGGCAATTTAATTTGTATTTGTCGAATGTCAACATCTCCTTATTGCCTTAATTAGAGGCGATCCAATAATAACTTGTTATATCCCAATATTGCCTCATCTCAAGGCACTCAAATAATCATAACTAATGTCATGTTTGGCGGATTCTTTCCAATCCGCCCTAGCAATTCCCAGCTTATCATCCAGTCATATCAGAATTGCGACATTACCCCATCCTTGACTGGACAATAAGGCTTCTATTGCTTATATGGTTGGAGGAACTTTGCATGCACTTGGTTAAGATCTGTTTACTTGTGGGGTCCTTGATGGTATAAGCGTCAACCCCAGTTTTCTCTATAACTTTAAATGGACCAATCCAGATGTTGGCCAGCTTGTGTTTCTGACCAAACCCATGCTGGTCATGAAACAAAACCATATCTCCATCTTGGAACTGAGTGAGGCCACTACGCTGTACTTTATTAGCTGCCTGAGACGGATCTTCTTTTCTAAACTGCATGAATAGGCTTCAGATTGCATTTTGATAAGCGTGTCCACTAAGTTAGTCAAATACCGGTGAGGATCCATTCTGCCAGTATCCTCTATGCATGAATAGAGCAGTTCAAGAAGTGCAGGGTGCCGTCCATACAATAGTTGGAAAGGACTTTTCCCCATAGTGGAATGGTAACTAATGTTGTAAGCAAAGATGTCAGTGGAAAGGAGAGAAGTCCAATCATAAGGTTGATCCATCACCTATTTTCAAAGTATGTTCACCAAGGTACCATTAACTCACTCAATCATTCTGCTAGTTTCAGGGTGATAGGGGGTTGTCAGAACCCCGTGGATGCCCATCAATTCGTTAAGCTTAGGTAAGATGTGTGAAGTGAAATGAAGTTCTGTTGTCAGTAAGGATAATCTGGGGACAACCGTGTTGCTGAATTATACATTCCATAGCAAACTTAGCCACCGTTAGCGCACCCAAATCATGTATTGGTCACGCCTCAACCCACCTGGTCAAGTGGTCAATTGCTACCAGGATGTACTTGGACCAGTTTTCCCTTGTTGGCAAGGGACCCACAACATTAATTGAAACGGTATGCCAGGCGAAGTGCAGCTTCACTAACTGGTATAAAGTCTTTTGGTGAAATGGTTTTTCCACCTGGCACTGATGGCAGCAGGAAATTGTCTCAAGCACGTTAAAGTTCATGCTTTCCCAATAGAGCCTTGGTCGCAGTAATTCCATGATCTTATGTACTCCACCATGTACAACCGCTCAGTGTGCACTT
>JAKSZP010016530.1:0-33032 GCA_022478985.1 Massospora cicadina | reverse complement strand
TGCTCTCTTGAACACCGTCCAGCACATTGCTCATGTAGACTCCACATCCCACTTGATCTTCATGATGCCATTTGTAAGCCTGATGTCATATTTTATCAAATTTATTTCAGTTTTGGAATTTCAAACCTTACCAACTCTGACTTCCTCGAGTTTGAGGCCCTTCCTATAGAAGCAATATTCAGATTGAGTGCCATCTGATCTGAAGCAAGGTACAGATCAGGTGCAGCCTGATCTGTTACAAAAGCAAAATAGGCATAAATTAATTATTAAAATTTGAGTTACTTAGTAAATATGGTTGTTCAACTTAATGAAGCTCTTGAAACTTGCCTCACTTTAATGGAATGGCTGATGGAGGGTCAAGGGTAGGTAGGAAAAATCTGTAATGCAATAATTTGATATATCTGAGTCAATCACTGTGAAGGAAAATATATGCACCTTTTGGGTCCCATCCAAGCCTATAAAAGGGGTTGGTCTCCACTTAGATGTTTGTAGTAATATAGAAGTGGGCCAGGGAAGAACCTCAGATGGACTTTATTGATTTTTCTTGGTCAATGTAATCTAACTTATCAAACTCATGCTATTTGGCTGAGGAGCAAATACAAAAGTATTATCCCAATTTGAGGGGTTCCACCAAGAATTGGCCAGGGCCTTTTGGCCAATATTATCATTATTTTTTTCTGAAACACTCTTCTCACAATATTGGACTTGTAATTGTCTGACATAGGTAACTGCAGCTCCACTTGCATTTACTAATTACCCACTAGTTACTATATGCTCATTTATCTGAGGTAAGATGCTAGTTATTATAGTTATAGAAAAAAGATTAATTAGTTTATATGGCGTTGCTTGTGTTTATAAACAAAAATTCATAACCTATTCTTTTACAAAATGAGCCTAGCTGGTCAATTTTATTAAGATCATTGAAAAGCAGTTAATTTTTATAACTGTCTTTAGATTTTTTTAAAACATATCAATAGCTCATTTTACTCACTTATTTTTGTGGGTATAATTTATCAGATAATACCTATTTTTTATATACTGGTAGATGACCATCAATACCTTTCTTAATCAAACCTATCAAATCAGCCAAAAACTACTAACCATTCACCCAAAACTAATTAAACCTCTTGCATCAACTAAAAACTACTAACTGATTGGTGAACCTTTAAACTATTGAATCAGTAATCACAAACTACTTACTAAAACAATTAACTAGATTATTAGCCAAATGACCACCAACCGCTTGCAAACCCATTGAAACTATCTAATCAACTGAAACTTAAACTGCTCAGCCGTAACAATATACCAATTATCATTAAAAGCGTATAGAACTTTTATTTCTTAAATAAAACCTTTTATTAACCAACTTTGAAAAAGGAGAAGGTTATCAATTCATTCTGTATGGTTTTTTTTATTTTTTCTAAGTTTGTTTGTGCATAACTCCAAAACTATTGGATCAATTTGGAATATCATCTTCTCTAAAAAAATATAGGATGCTCCAACTTAGGTCCCATTTTACTTTTATATGTATTGGTCAAGTATGACCATTAATTTAATAAGTTTATCAAAATGGGCTTGGAAGCAATGGATACTTGTGGGACTAATACAACTCCAAATAAGCTTAATTCCAGCATTAGTGATGTGATAGCTTTATAAGCACTTTTGATATATGTCCTAAGGCTGGGAATTATTTATAAAATCCAGACAAGCATGAGATCATAGCAGTATGAGCTTATATCATTATAGATAGCTATCATTTTTGCGTAATTTGACCAATAAACTCCTCTAAATTTTATAAAATGATCAAATTTTAAATATCAATCAATAAACTTACCATAGATTGATTAATAAAAGCAACCAAATCTAATAAAATGAACTACTGTAGATATTGATCAGTAAATTCAGCATAAGTTGACCAATAAAAGCATCTAAATTTAATAAAATAAAGTATTGTGGATGCCAATCAGTAAATTTAATATAATTTGACCAATAAAATCAACAAATTTAATAACATGAATTATTAATATATTTATTTATAAAATACTATATAATATATATATATGATAAGTTTTAATTTTATAGATAATTAGTAAGATGTCAAAAATTATATATAGTGAAATAGTAATATTTAATAAAAATAGTAGAAAGAGCCACTTTTAAAAATACACTAATTTTTGGGTGGAATATATGGGGAAAAAACCTTTTTGGGAAAAAAGAACCTTACCAGAAATTTTAGGAAAAAAGAACCTTCTTAAAAAAGCCTAAAAAGTATAAAAATCAAGAAATTATGCCTCCTCAATATAACCCTTTTTGAAGTCAGCGCCATATTTTAACTGGCTTATAATAGGTATTTATAATCTATATCTCAGTACTATATATTCTAAGTTGCTTACAGTTTACACTTGGACCTAATTCAGCAATAAGATTTAATTTGTATTTGTGAGCAAAATTCTATAATTCAGTCTAAAATATGGCGCTGACTTCAAAAAGGGTTTTATTATGGAGGCAAAGTTTCTTAATTATTCCATACTTTTTGAGAGCTTTTTTAAAGGAGGTCCTTTTTCCCAAAAAAAAATTTTATTTATAAAAATAAAAATCGGGCTTCAAGGTGCATATGGAAACCCTCCCATCCACCTGTATCCAAATTTTCAATACATCTACATGCCATATTTTGGCTGAGCATTGCACACACATACACACTTGCTTATATTTTCTAAGTGGATCACTCTAAAACCTTTAATTGATCAGTTTACATCAAAAGGGTTAACTGAGTACAAAACATAGATGCAAAAGTCATAAGGTGATAAGGTAACTTTTATAATCATCACAGTGAGTATATATCTTAGTAGCTTAAAGTAATTTCCTCTTTTGGCTGAGGTTGGATGTTAATGATAAGATAATTCATTTATACTTACATCTAAACTTAAATTAGTAATTGTCCCCTACCCAAAATTCATCTACCAAAATCAAAATTGGGAGGCAGTGATGTGAGTCCATATCTACCACTAGGGTACCCTCCCTAAAAACGATATATAGAGATACTAATGTTTCAAATAAAAATTAGGAAAAGTGAACTTTTTAAAAAAATGCATTTAAATTTTTTGGGGAAAAGAGAACTGCCTTAAAAATTTTTGGGAAAAAAGAATTTCTTCAGAAAAAAACTTTTAGGAAATAAGAATAACTTTTAAAGAGCTCTAAAAATAATAAAATAATTGAGATATTATACTTTCTCAATAAAACACTTTTATAGTTGGCACCATCTTCCAAACTGATCTATATAATTTTGCTCAAAAATACAAATTAAAACTTATATTTGATTAGGTCCAAGTGTAAATTATAGGCAACTTAGAATATATAGTATTGTTTATATATTATAGGAGCCTATTTTAAGTCAGTTTAAAATATGGTGCTGACTTTAAAAATGGGTTATTGAGGAGGTATAATTTCTCTATTAATGTATACTTTTTAGAACATTTAAAAAAAGGTTCTTTTTTTCTATTTTTTTATATAAAGTGTTTCACTTAATTGAAAATTTAAAGTGTAATTGATATTGATGACAATTAGAATGATGATGTATCTTATTTTTCTAGAATAAAGATGTAAACAAATATAGATTTTAAAATTATGACTATACTAGTCAAGTAATTCAGCTTTGCTTGGATTTATAATTTACCAGGCAATTCTTATTATTATTTTTATTTTTATATTGGTAGATAGTAATCAATTAATTCAAAAAAAACTATTAAACTATTGAATATCCAACCATCAACCCACTTATTAAAAAATCATTTAAGCCTGCTGAATTAACTAAACCATCAATCATTTCCCTGAATACATTGGTCCCATTAAATCAACCAAAAATACCAACATTACTTAGCAAAACCAATTGTAGAAATTATAAAATAATCAAAACTACTAACTGCTTATCAAAACCTCTGAAACTGAATTAACTAATAAAATTAAAACTCTCACCTGAAATGATATATAATTTTCTGTAGGATTTTGAAGTTCACTCAAAAATAAACCCCTTGAGAAAGCCATCAATGCTAATAAATTACTCCCATTGATGGAACCTTTAATCCTTCCTAATTTATCTACATAATCTGATAAATCAGATTCACCTCTAACTGCTTTGATTGCATCTAAGTAACCTGATTACATAACTAATAATAGCTATGATATGAAACATCATAGCTGATTATTGGTCCACTTGGATGAAGGTGGTCTCATGACATTAAATAAATGGCACCTCCTAAAAAGAATGCATTAATATAAATGCACTAAGGTGGACTTTTTGGGATCAATTTTAAAATTGATTTATTAAGCACTTAAACATAGACGTCCCAATAAAGAGCATACTTAGTGCTATGAAAGGTCTGCTGATGACCGAAATTAAGGGTGCATCATCTTTATTATTCATATATATTATTATCCCCATTTATTGTTATTTTCAAGTTATGCTGTAGCTCTAAAATGTGAAGATTTTAGTATTGAGTTTACAACCAAATGTCCCAATTATAGAGTAAAATTGCCTTCAAATGGGCTGAAACAATTATATTTAGTCAATTCATGGGCCATATTGACTTGAAAATATTTCATGATTATTGCCATGACCAGAAGAGTATTGGCATAATATGAATGAACTCATCTATTAGATGTGTTTGGTCAGGAGATGCCTGAAAGGTATATAATACTGGCACCTGGCTGATTATTAAAACATTATATATCTATTAATCATAATAATTACTGTACTTTAGTTTATTATTTTTGTTGTCCATCTGTCATCTATCTGATATTTGTATCTGCTGCCTTTACGTCTATATAAGATAGCTTTGTTCACTTATACTTCCTGATGAGAAGTAATCGGTTTAACTGCTGGAGAAGTAGTCCCAATTATAAAGAAATAATTTCCTAATTTTGTTTTAAGACAGAATGTCTTGTAATTGTTGTTGCCAGTAGACTTAAGAACAGTGAGCATACAAAAGTTACTTGGCTATCATCAAAAATTATTAGAGAATATACTTCCCAATTACAAGCAGGAATTTTATTAGAAAAGCAAGCATAGATCCTCAATTTCCTTGTTAAGTCATTTTAGCTTGCACCATCATTTAAAAACTTAACATTTTGGTGCTCACTCAAAAATTTAAAAACCTAATATGAATATGGATGATCAGCTTTCAGAATTTGCCCAAAAGTACAGAGACAACAAGATGGAAACATGTGATGTTCAGTTATTGAACACATTACATCAAGTTGTTCCAACAATGAGGAGGGGAACGATTACTCATTAGAACTAATATTGACTGGAACAGGTCCAACATTATCTTGTTATCTAGCTGAGTTTACCCAAGCCAATATCAAGGAAATGTTGGAAACCTTGTTTTGAGGTTACCAGTTTGGTTCTTCAGCAATTGACCCGAGCTTTAGTCTGTTTTATTATATGAAGGACCAAGCCCTGAAGAACGAATTTATCAAAAGTACAGAGAAGCCACCATGGCTGCTTTGGGCTGAAGACTCTAAGAGAATCAGGCAAAACATATAAATATTTGGTCAACTTTTTACATCCATCTATCAAACATGCTAAACGCATTTTTGCATGCCAAAATCTTGTTCCCACCTCCACCATGTCCAAGATGAGGAACGGTCAGGATGAGCTTTTTTATTATAGAAGCTGGATACATGCTTACCATCTAGTACTAAAAAAAGCTGGATACATGCTTATCAGAAGCGCACAAAGCAATTGTTTTGAACACTGGAGCTGCAGCAGAAGATCATAGTCATATTGACAAGTTGGTAGCTCAGCTTAATAAAGGCGTCCCAAAAATAGCAACACAAGTCTAAATATTTCTGAACTCTTAAGTCAGTGGAAATGAGATATTACCAACCGCTGCATCAGGCTTGAGATGCAGTACCATTATGTAGCATCCAATACAGAAAATCTCTTACAACAGGTCATAATTCAAGGAAAACCCTCCAAGAATTGGAAGAAAGATACTTTAAATTTGAAGACTATATCTGGACTAAATTTTCAGCTACTCAAAGGGATATTGAGGCTTTAGCCCAGTTACCTCCCGTTACAGTAGAACAACCAGACAATTCAGATATTAATGCCAAATTAGCCAAAGTATGATCAACTATTTCTGAACTCCATACTTCTAATACCATCTTATTTGATGAGAAAAATAATATGGAGAGCTGACTATCACTCAGTAACACCAGAATGAAGAGAATTTTGGAAGAAATGAAAGCACTTTCAGAATGACAGGCATTAATTGAAGCAGATTTTTCTCAAGTTAACAAGGAGATGGAGAATCTTAAAATTAATAGTTGCAAGTGTGCGACCAATCTTGGGGAGGTGAGGATGAAGATGCGGCCCCAAAGGCATTCAAAGTTGTGCTTCAGAAGCCGCATCAATCCTGATTTTGGAAAACAGAATCAGGCGATTCTGAATACTATCATGAGGCGGATAAAGACTATGGAATGTATGTATCAAATACACGAAATATTCCACATGTACTGATCTCTATGCCCACTCCAAGCCGCTCACAGAATCCTACACTGCCTGAAGGTTCTCCAAGTCAGTCAAACTTGAGGAGATAAACTGCCTCACCTGCTAGGGACTCAGGCAAAGATGATTTCAAACCACTAAATTTGCCGAGATTTGATAAAGAAGGCAAAATATACTCCTTCTTAAAGCTTTTGAGAAGGCCATGAGAGGAGCGTCTGATCATGCAAAAGCAACAGTCCTCATCGATTGTTTGGATTTGCACAGCGTAGACCTTGTAACGCCCTACTTAGGGAAAAATGAGTCATAAAATGAGGCCAAATAGGCCGTCATTAAGGAATTTGGAGGGCCTTAAAAGCTGCTAACCCAAAAGACAGAGCGCTTAAATATTGAGTATAGACCCGATGAGCCCATAAAAGACTTTGTTGACTGATTTTATCATAAAGCCCAAGTGCTCCTTGGATAAAATATTATGACTGAATTTGATGCAAATAATTGCCATGGAACACGCCTTGCAGCCCTATCATGATTTGGAACAAGTAATGATTCATGCCTTTAATTGCAATATGGAAACAAATAGACTTCTGGACTACTTATGCCGCTGTAAGAATTTTTGAGGCGCCAAGTTGGACAAACAATCAGCAGTGGGTGTGTCAATAAAAAACAGTAGTACAAGTCACAATCAAGAGAGAAATGGGAATTCTAAGTACCAAAAATCTGACTGTCCCAAATATAATGCCATCACTTACCATTGTTGCGGTAGAAAATGGAACTTTGCCAATAAGTGTTATATCTGAATGGACGCAAAATCAGGAGTTAATGTGGCATATAAAGTTGAAAAGGACTCAGAATTGGGAAAGCGCAGGTGGAGTAGAGGCGGAATTCTCTACTACCACCCCTCATATCTAAAACATTCCTCACAATCCTAGTAAACTTTTGTGTCAAATTCAATTAACAAAGATTCCTTACATTGTATTATAGCCATCGATGTACATATGGTCACAACCAGATCCCAAAAAGTCCAAAAATTAGGAGCAGCTTCAGGAGAAGCCTAAATAGAGGTGGCTAAACAATATGCTAAGCAAATTATGGACCACAGCCTTGATCCTCATACTACTCACTCCCATGATCTGCCCTCTTTATAAGATGTACAGGTCGCAATCTTCATGCAGACTCTGGCGGAAAACTTCCCTGAAATATGTTTTTGCCTCAAATTACACTTGGAGTTGGATAACTCAGAATCTATTCAACTAATAAACACTTCTGAACCATACTCTGAGTTTACTTATGCTGATATTGCTGTCAATAAGGTCCATGTTTGGGCCATTATTGACAGTGGAGATCCTTTATTTATTGTCAGCACTAAGTTGGTGAAGAAGTTGGGGATATCTCCAGATGTTGCCCATGATCAAGAATATGGCACTGTGGGAACACATACCACCAGAGCTCTTGGGGCATATAGTGCCTTACCTACAAGGTTTGGATCTATAGTAGTGTCCGCTCCAGCTATAGTTTTGCCTAAGAAGAACTACGTGGTCCTTATTGGCACCGATTTTATGAGAAAATATGGAGTGGTTACTTGTCATAAGGATGATACCTTAACCATCTTGAACCAAACCATCTTAATTTTCTATACACAAAGGCTAGTATTAGGACTGAAAAAGCCAAGTCATTTTATTAATTTGGCCTATCAAGATGAAATAATCCCTATTGAATACTCTAAATCAAAGCGCCATATCAAGGCCCTGCCAACGCAAATCCATGAGTCTAAGGGAATGCCCCTTTGAGCAAACAGGGAGCTAACTTTGGATTCTGGAATTCAAGTAGTAGTCCAAACTGGGCTAACAATTCAAAGTCCAGAAGGGCTCTATGGTAAATTTTATCAACCTCAATCTTGAACTCAACTTGAACCTATTGTGGCGCCTGGGATAATTATTTCTGGACATCAAGAAAATAGTTTCCTCTGATTAAACATGCAGAATCGGCCAATTTTTATCAAAAGACACCAGTTGGTTGCCTATCTCCATTTGATTCCTATAACGGAGATTGAATCTTTCCATGATTTTGGAACCCTGGATTAGCTAGGGCTTTCCAATGATGAGTTGAATTATGTTAATAATTTCATACCTGTGGCTGATTTAGGGGAACTAAATGAACAGGAAAAGGACCAAGTCCAAGATTATCTGAGAAATACCATGATGTTTTCTAAGGACGATTTTGACTTGGGATGTGCAAGGGGAGTAACCCATAAGATAGATACTGGGGATCATTTACCTATTCAATTAAGGTCAATTAGGCGCTCAAAAACTGTTGAAGAGGTTAGTAAAAAATATCAAGGAACTTCTCAACCACGGTATTTTGATAAACCCAAGAGTCCATGGGCTGCCCCAATTTTCATTGTAAAAAAAGATGGGAGCAACAGGGTTGTTATTGAATACTGGAAGCTTAAAAAAATTACAAAAAAGTATTCCTATCCTCTCCCTGTATTGATGATGCCCTAGACAGGCTTGGTGGTGCAAAGTTCTTCTCAGCGATGGATTTAACTAGTGGGTATTGGCAAACTGACCTGACCAAATATGAGCAAAAAAAGTGCGCTATCATTACTTAAGAAAGGTTATTTCAACCAACTAGGATGCCTCAATAACTCTGTAAAGCTCCAGAAATTTTCCAGAGAGCGATGGAAGCTAGACTGGGTGATCTCAAATTGTCATGTGTACTAGTATACCTAGATGATATAAACTTCTTCAGCCGCACCTTTAATGAACATCTGGAACACCTGGAAGAGGTTTTCAAAAGGTTAGCAGCTGCAAACTTAAAGATCAAGCCCCAGAAATTGTCAATTCTTTAAGGAACAACTGGAGTACCTTGGGTTTGTAATTGATAAAGTTGGTCTTTGGCCACAACTGGCCAGATTAGAAGCAATATCTAAAATTAAGAGGCCCAAATCCAAGCGGGACATTCAAGTTTTTTTGGGCATGATTGGGTACTATTACCAATTAATTGCCGACTTTGCTCAAATTGGAGAAATCTTGTTCTATCTACTTGTGGATAAGGTCCCTTCTGAGTGGAATTTAGCCTGCAAGGAGGCATTCGACTAGCTTTGTTTAGCCCTATTAGTTGCAACAGTGTTTTGCTATTTTGACTTTGACTGGGTATTTATTGTCCAGACAGATGAGTCATTAATGGCAATTGGAGCCATTTTGTCCCAAGTTGGAGAAGACAGCGAAGAGCACCCAATATCCTATGTTAGTTGGACCCTAAATGCCCATGAGAGAAATTAAACTGTAACAGAAAGGGAAAGTTTGGAAGTTATATATGCCTATAAACAATTCTGAGTATATCTTCATGGAATGCATTTTACCGTGGCTAATGATCACACATCCCTAAGCGGGCTTAATAACTTGAAGGAGCCAGAAAGACGTTTTGGCTCACTGGTTACTTAAGATATTGGCTTATGACTATATTATCAAGCATCAGGCTGGTGCTAAGCATCAGAATGATGATTGTTTGTCTTGTCTGCCCATCGTGGCAACCTTCTGCCAGCCTGCGGATGCCTTATTCCTGAAGATAGTTAGTGGAGCTTTACCAAAGAGCCTGAACCAGTGCAGAAAATTCTCTCCAAGTTAAGAAAGGACACAACGCTTAAAAGGGAGTCTTATTCAAGGTTATTGATGGGAAGAAATATATATTTAGCCCATCCCTCAGCCTGAGAAGAATTAATTTTGGCTGCTCATAAGGCCACCAGCCACAGAGGCTTCAAGAAAACAAAGGAGCAACTCAAGCAAAATTAATAATTGAAAACTAATGCATTTTAACATCCATAAAACTTTAAATTGTTGCCAAGAGTACCATGGGGAAAACCCTTTCAAAAAGCTATTTTGTACCAGCTTGTTCATCCCAAATTCACTTGGCACACTATATCTATAGATGTGGTTGGACCTCTCCCAATTAGCAATGTGAAAGCCAAGTATATTATTGTGGCAATTGATCACTTAGCAAAATGAGTTTGAAGCCAGGGCTATTTGGGACTTAGGAGCCTCAACAACTGCTAAATTCATCTTGGAGCTAGTTGTTCATCGGCATGGATGTCCTCAATTCATATTAACAGATAATGGCACAAATTTCTCTGCATTATTTATAGAAGCTCAATGAGTTAATGAAAGTGCGTGGTGTTCTGTCAACTCCATACCACCCAGAAACAAAGGGTGCATTAGAAAGGATTAATGGACTACTTGTCAATATCCTAAGAAAGCTGACTTCTCAGAAGCCCTCCAAATAGAGTACATTCCTCAGTTTGGCCGTTTTGCCTACATCTCTTACCATTTGGCCATGAAAATGTCTCCTTTCCAACTTATATATGGGAAACACCCAGCTTTATCGCCATTGTTGTATTCCTAGCTACAAGAACCCCAAGAATTAAGTTATTCTCAGTATGTTGAGCGGCTTGCAGAAACCTTAATTAAACTGCAAGCCCAGGCTTTTGATAATAACTTTGAACTTCATAAGGCCTGACATGAAAAGATTAAAAAACAGATATAATATTCCTGAATTTGCTGTGGAAGATGAGGTTTATTTTGTAATACCCACAGTTTAGGCATGATTTACAAGTTAAATAACATTTGGGTTGGCCATATGAAGCTATAGAGAGGACTTTGAACTTCTCCTACACTATTAATGAGAAAACATTTTAGAGCATGTCTATAATTGAGTCCATGATAAGTTCCTAAGAAAGTTTAGGAAGAAGGCTGATTAGAAGAAAAGAGATCAAAGTTAAGTATACACAATTATAGGAAAATAATAAATGTGGGAAATAATAATGAGAAAAAAAACAATAGTAAAAGAAAAAAATATATCTCTATATATCTATATACATAGTTAAATAATTTATACTACAAGTAATATTAAAGAGGCAAACTTTAATGAATAATGAAAAATTTTATTCCTCTGCTGCAAGGAGGGGAGGCAACTCTGTACCTGATTCCTCATCTTTGTGCACCAATACAGCTTAATCTAGTTGCTGGGTGAAAAGGAAAAGGGCCATAGTGGCATAAAGCCAGATGCGCCACATACTAATTGTAGATGACTCCCGGTGAATGATTGGAAGGGGAGGCATGAAACTGTTGAAGGTTATCTGATTGAGCACACAATTGGGTGGAAAACAAGCGTCCAGGAGAGGAAAGTCAACCAATAAATCAGTCCAGTACTGATATATCTCTAGGGTCAACAGCCAGACATGATAAACTTAGGCTTTCAATCACTCAATAAGAGGGGAACATGTAAAAGCTGGCCTGAGGGCGTCTGGTTGGGAAAAATATGCATAAGGTGGCTGAGTAAGGCCATCCTAGGAAGATAGTTGTCAGTGCTATCTTGGTGCAAGGCTTCAAAGGCCACCCAAATGGCCAAGTGGAAATGAACATCCTGGACATCATGGGTATTTAGACCCAAAGACTAAGAGAAATTAGTTTATTCCAAAGTGACAAAGACCAAGAACTGAGAACTTCCTCCACAAAAGCGTCGACTTGAAGGAAATCTTGAGGCCAAATAGAAGCATCCTCAGCTAGAATAAGACAAACGGGGATAAAAAGATGTTCATGTTTGGCCCACAATTAGTTGAGAGGTTGAACTTGATGCAACAAATTAGAAGAGTCCAGAATTACTGAATAAGATCTAGACATTGGAAAATAGTCAAGGATAAAAAACAAATTTTGCCAAGAGATCTCCGCCCTGATAGAGATACTGCAGCAAAATTTTCATCTCCAGGATCAAAAATGCAGCTGAAAGCATCTGCAGGAAAATTTGTTGAAGAGTGTGACAGAAGTTCATAGCCCATGGACCCTTGAGTGAACTTGAAGGCTGGGATAACCTCCTCCTCAAAAATGGTTTCAGGCTGAGTAGACATTATGACAGTTGGCACAGGAATTTGTTGGCCTAATTCTGATTCCCAGAGGGAGCCTAGAAACATATGCATATGCATAGTCCTGTCCAGTTAGTTAAACTGATGACGTTGTTCAGGATCAAGGCCAGCAACGAAATTGTAATACACAGGAGGTACTGTTTACAGGCATTGCAGAGGATTTTGGAAAACTCAGGGTTTATATTCCAGTCAAGCGGGGGGAAATGTTAGATTTTGGTGGTTGACTCAAAAAAAAACCCTTTGAGAAAACCATCAATGCTAGGTTACTCTCATTGATGGATCCTTTGATCCTTCATGATTTATCTGCATAATCTGATAAATCAGATTCACCTCATAACCGCTTTGATTGCGTCTAAGTAACCCAATTATTGTAGTTAATAATAGCTATGGTATAATTACACTATGGTTGATTATGGGTCCACTTGGGTGCAAAGTGGTCTCACGGCATTAACTAAGTTGCACCTCCTAAATTAGTGCAATAATATTAATGCACTAAGGTGGAATTTTGAGTTCGATCAATGAAATTGATTTATTAAGCACTTAAACATAGACATCCCAATTAAGGGTATACTTAGTGCTATGAAAGGCCTGCTGACGTCCCAATTAGGGGTGCATCATCTTTATTGTTCATATATATTATTATCCACATTTATTGTTATTCATCGAGTTATGATATAGTTCTAATCAGGAAGATTTTGGTGTTAAGCTCGCAACCAAAATCATCCTAATTATGAGAGTAAAATTGCCTTCAATCAGACTGAAACAATTCTTATTTTTAGTCAATTCATGGGCCAAATTGACTTGGGGATATTTCATGATTATTGCCATGACCAGCAGAGGATTGGCATAATATTAATGAACTCATCTATAAAATGAATTTGGTCAGGAGATGCCTGAGAGGTATATAATACCGTCACCTGGCTGATTATTAAAACATCATCTATCTATTAATCATGATAATTACTGTACTTTATAACATAATTTTTGTTGTTCATCTGTCATCTATCTGATATTCATATCTGCTGCCTTTATGTCTATATTATATAGTTGTGTGCGCTTATACTTCCCATAAAGAAGATTCAGTTTACCTGCTGGAGAAATAATCCTGATTATAAAAATGATTTCCAATTTTGTAAAAAGACAGAAGGTCTTTTAATCGTTGTTGCCAGTAAACTAAAGAACAGTGAATGTACCAAAGTTAATCAGTGTTGGAGATACAACTAAGATGACTGGAACTACTCCAGATTGAGATTTGATATCTTGGTCTAATGAAATTGTCAATCCATGATGGGTATTTCTAATTCCTAATTTTACTGAAGAAAGACCTTTGGAGTTATTAGTCTCAAAACGATGGATGAGGCCAAGCAATCCAAAGAAGCTCAGCAATCTGGGATAACTAAGCAATATGAAATGTTCAATCATTTTTAAGGGGCTAAGCCCTCACTAAGAAGGTCAATTGCATCTAATAAGAGCTCCATCAGATATGACCTTCACAAGTATCAGCTATATCAGTCATCTGTTAAGAAAGATCTTACCTCAGGTGAATCACGGAAATCCTCGCAAAGAACCACTAAATTTTCACCTATAGTTATCTCTGATTTATAAGTAATAAGTACCACAATTCTTGTCTCGCATAGCCTAATTTTGGTCTATTTTCTTACAGAATTCTGCATTTCCAATTGGAACTAACTATAGCAACATAACTAATAACTTTGTTGCAATTGTGTTGATCTTTTCTAAAGCCACAGAACTAATAATCTCATAGCCTTTGTAGCGCCTGTTCATCATAATTTCTCACAAAAGCCAATACTGGTGCTCCCTGCCAGATCTGCTTCCGAGGCTACCTGGTGAAAAACATACTTTCACAACCATGAATATTTCTAGCGAAGAAAGCCCCTCTTCTGAAGAATCAATGAGTATTACCTGATGGGTACGCTCCACCAGGCAAGAGATGCCTTTCGTTACTACCAATAAACTACAATTCCAAGCTTCAATGGACTTGGCCATTGAGGGCCCTGACCAATCTAAATATCAGATTCAGGCCACAAATGTTGAAGAAACCGTCAAAAGCTTGATCAAGGGGGCTATTCAGCCTGGTGCTCGCCCTAATTGTGACTGAGCGTCTAAAGTTGCTGATAACATGATGCACTTATATAATAAGTGGTGTTACAGCCTACCAAAGCTGGTTTGGCTAGAACTGAGCAGTACCTCTGGCATTACATACATCTTGATATTCACCATTTACTCTAGATTTTGGGTTTGCATCATCTCGAAATTCAGCGCCAATTGACTCTAGTGCAATAATTTCACTCTCAACTATCTTCATTTTATGAAATGGCATCCAACTTTTGAAGGGTTAACTGGGAAGCTATTATCAATAATAGAAGAGAAATCAATAATATTCATAACCAGTTGGTAAGAATCGAAAATGGAGTAGTGGGATACATCAGCCAAGAAGTATCTCATTAAGTTACCAATGCCAATAACCCTATTCACCACCGGATTACCTCCCTGGAGGATAAGATTAAGAGACAACTGGATCAGCTGCAGAATGAACATGAGAAGAGCTTGGGGGAGCTTAATGGGCTAATTAAACATCTTGTTCAAGTGGTGGGTAATATCAGAGGTGAACATGGCCCTGTTGGTCCTCTGGGACCAATGGGACCACCTAGCTCCCCATTGGTAACCCCAGGACCTCTTGGTGAATGTGATCCCCATGGACCAATGGGTCAACAAGGCCCACTGGGACCAGCAGGTAGAGATGGGTCGTAAGGACCCCTGGGACCTCCTGGTCCCCCTGGCTCCTTGCTTCCAACGTCCAATTTGGAACCTTTGAGTCTCTTAGCATCAAGAGTACAGGCGTTATGAAGCTCAAATCTGAGCCCTAGCTCAAGGGTGTTTCTTATCCTTTGAAGGCTTCAACTGATCTGGATTATTCCTTAATCAACTTGTTGGATGGCGTTGAGAATGCACATCGTCTATGCAATGCAAATCAAACTACACAAGAAACCCAGTTTGCTTCATTGACAGCGTCCATTGAGCGGTTGAATGCCAAATGTTAAGTACTTAAGGCCAAGCAAACTGAGATGTTTACTTCAATCTCCAACTTAAACTGAGCCCCTACAAATGACCAACTTAACCAAAGGGTTCAAAATTTAAAGATGACTTGTACCATTTGAGACAACAAGGTGATTGAGTTCCCCTCATGCTCATTTCACAAAGTTTGAACTCTCCGAGGCTGGACTGGTCACAGTATCAGGTGTAAATGTCTTGAACACTGAAGCCACCCCTTTTAAACCTACCTCCAAGGATAAGTTTGAACTGGGTAAAGGTAGCATCCATTCGTTTCTTTTCGTTTATGAACGCGCAATAGATTGAGCTACTGATCAACAGAAGGTCCGCCATATCACCTCTTGCTTAAGCCAGTTCACTCAAGAGATCATGGTTCCTAATCTTAAGGTTTGCTCTTCGTGGGCTCAAATGAAAACCGCCCTCATCAAGGAATTTGGGAGTGATCAAATCTTTTCCAACCAAAAGCAAGCCTTTATGAGTATCCAAATCAAACGAGGAGAGTCAATCCAAAATTTCGCTAAGAGATTCTATCATGAGGCCAAGACTCTTGCCACTTGTGATTGGATTACCATTGATAATGCTATATCAGCTGTAATGAGTGCATTCGGTTCTCATGTCCAGTTACTATTACATTTAAAAGCACTTAAACGAAATTTCAGCTCCATTATCAACATCAAAGAAGCGCTTATGGAGTTTCCTAATGGTGTGGTACATCCGACCTCCTCTAGTAACCCTCATTCTTATATCCATGCAATGCCACTTAAAGCCAAATCCAAACTGAAGAAGGAGTCATGCACTTATTGTGGTCTCATGGGTCATGTGGTATCTCAATGTTGGAAAAAGCAAGCGGAGGAATCAAAAAAAGAGGATTCAGCATAGGGTATGAGTCTCCATGTGCTGACTTACCCCAGGTGCCTCAATCAAAACCTTTTGATCCTTCTACAGATTGTTATGTTGTATCCACTCCTGATGAGCTTGATATCCATGATGAATTATCCAACAAAGACACTATTTCTGCTTATGCTTCTTCTTTTTCTTCTGATTCCATTCAATCAATTATCCCTCATTGTTTTTAATCCCAAACTTTGGCACTGATGTAACCCAAGTGGAAGTCATCATGCATAAGGTGAAAGTTTTAGCTATCATTGATATGGGATCACCCATCGATATAATCTCGTCCAAACTTATGAAGAGAATCAAATTGGCGCTGGATTTAAACCATTCCAAAGACTATGGAACTTCTGGACCTTCTTAAACTAAATCTATAAGAGCCTATTCCTCTCTTCTGATGCACTTTGGAAAGTTGGTGTGTTGGCCCCTGCAGTGGTATTGGATAACAACTGCTATGATCTGCTCTTAGGAACTAAGTTTCTCACCAATTTTGATGCGATAATCAGTCTTAAGGACAAATACCTTTCCTTAATTGGGTACCGAGTACCTTTAATTCTACATGATGTTCCCAATAGCAAAGGCAAACTCAAACGACGTTTTTGCTTACTGGAATACCCCACTTCTATATCACATCTCAAATACCAAATCTTGGGTCCAAGGACTATACTTCCACCTCCGTCAGCTTGTGGCTCTTATGGAATGCCTTTATATTCTAACTCTCCGATTACCATTCCCCCAAAAGCTCAAGTCATAATTGATACAGGAGTACAAGTATTTGTACCCCCTGATCATGTATTAGAGATCTTTGGTAATCAAAATCCCTCTCATTTGGAGGCTTTACTTGCCCTGGTATCCTTGATCCTGCCTATGATGGAACTGTTTTAGTTCTATTAGCTATCTCACCTCTTGACCTATGCGATTGAATCGCAATAATATCGTCTATGTGTGGCATACTCCTGTGAGTGACATATTATCCATCTTGGGATTTGGAGATTTACGCGAATTTGGTCTAGAAGATCCCCCTATCGTTGCTATAATTGACGTCAAATTTGGGGATTCACTAACTCTAGAACAACAGCATAAAGATGAAGCTCTGATTGAAGGGTATGCTGATATTTTTGCCAAAGGTCCTGGAGATTCTGGATTAATGAAAGAGTACAGCATCAGGTGAAAACTAGGGATACTCCCCCTATTTGAGCTCGACCATATCACAAATCCAAAGTCAAGGAGGCTCAGGTCTCAGCGGAACTGAAACAACTCCTCAATGCCGGGCTACTAACGCCTTCTAAGAGTCCATGGGCTTCCCTTTTACTAAACATCCAAAAAAGGATGGGGGGACTAGAGTGGTTATGTACTATCATTGAATCAATGCCATTACTCAAAAGGATTTTAATCCTTTACCTCGCATAGATGATTCATTGAGATTATTGTCTAGATCACAATACTTCTTGGCTATGGACCTTGCAAGTGGTTATTGGCAAATTGATCTTGACCCGGAAGACCATCAAAAATGTGCTTTAATCTCTACTGAGGGGCTATATGAGCCAACTCATATGCTGCAGGGGCTTTGTAATGCCCCTGCTACTTTTCAACGAGCCATGGATGGCTTGCTTAGGGATTTTAAACTTTCTTGTGTTTTAGTTTATCTAGATGATGTTACTGTTTTTCACGCACTTTTAATGAGCATTTGGCTCATTTGAAGGAAGTTTTGGCCGCCTGAGACATGCCTTGCTTAAGCTTAAACTATTGAGCTGTGCTTTTTAAACTGAGATGGAATTTTTGAGATATTGACTTAATTGTGAGGGTATTTTACCCTTATCTAATAAGATACAAGCTATTTTGGACATGCCAGTTCCCAAAAGCTTGCGCAATATTCAAGTGTTTTAGGGATGGTTGGTTATTACTGACAATTCAACCCCCATTTTGTGGAGATTGCAGAGCCTTAAGTTACCTTTTTCACAAGGAAGTCCCATTTGTATGGGAAGAATCACAGCAACAATCCTTTGATCTGTTGCGCCAAGCCTTAATGAGTGCACCAATCTTATCCCATCCTGACTTTTCCAAACCTTTTATAATATTTAATGATGGCAGTGATATTGCTATTGGGGCCATTTTGGCTCAACATGATGCCAATCTGGTTGATCACCCCATTGCGTACTATAGTAAAACCCTTTCTAAGGCCAAATGCAATTATAGCATTACTGAGAGAGAATGCCTCACTGTGTTGTCCGCATCAAGCATTTCCGCCCTTATCTATATGGCAAGCATCTCACAATTGTAACGGATCACGCTTCCCTGATTTGGTTGCAACAAAATGAAGGATCCAGATGGGCGTTTAGCTAGATGGGCTCTAAAGCTCCAAAATTATGATTTTGCTAATCAACATCGTGCTGACGCCATTCATCAAAACGCTGATGGCCTTTATCAATTGCCTATCTTAACGTTATTCTCTGCAGAGGAAGATTGCATTTATGACCTGATTTGTAGAAATGAGCTCTGGTTCCGTGAATCTAAGGATGTTATCTCAAAGTTACAATCCTTAACTGAAGACACTCAGGTTAAAGAAAGCTCATTATATAAAAAGTTAGGATCTAAGTGGTTGCCCTTTATTAGGCCCTCTGCAAGGACTGATACTATTATGGAGGCCCACCAAACTGTAGGTCATGGAGCCATCGCTAAGACCCTACAGTGGTTAAAAATCATTGTTACTGGGATAACATGCTGGAGTATGTAACAATGTGGTGGAATTGTGTCTTAAATTCCAACAACAATGTGGTGGAAATCTGACGTTCCAAAACCAAATTGTGAGACCTTCTGAACCCTTCTCTACTATGAGTATTGATGTGGTGGATCCTCTCCCTACGGCCACCTATGAACATCAATATTTTTTGTTAGCTATTGACTATTTTACTTAATGGATTGAAGCTATTTCAGTTTCCATGGTCACCGCCAAAGTGACAGCGTCCTTTCTTTTCAAGCAAGTTTTCACCAGTCATGGTAGCCCAAAAGTCCTGTTATTGGATAATAGGACCAACTTCATTTTCTCAGGTGGTAGCTGAGCTTACCAAACTAATGGGTACTTATCAGGCCTTTATGACCCCTTATAATCCTTCTACTAATGGTGTGATCAAACGAGAAAATGGTTCCCTTGTAGCCATTCTTCAAAAGATGGCTTCTATTGACTCTAGTAGATGAAATCTCTATTTTCCTAGTGCGATGTTAGCCTATAGAGTTAGCTACTATCATATTATTGGAATGTCTCCTTTTAAAGCCTTATATGGTCAGGAACCTATTATTCCCTCAAGTGTACAACCTATACTTGAAGAGGCTACTTCGCAATCTACTGATTTTACTATGAGGAGATTACCTGATGAAATCATATAATTACAATCATTAGCTTCAAGTTCCCTTTCTGCTACCACCTTAAAAGAGGGAACAAAAACCAACGCTAGTATACTACATTACCAGAATATCAAGTCGTGGATCTTGTACTTTTCTACCACCATAGGCTGGGAGGAAGGATTCACAAACTGGACACCTTATGGGCTGGTCCTTATCATATTATTTATTGTCAGGGTATTGAATACTCCGTTGTCACTATTGATACTGGTACTGTTATTAATAGAGTGCATGGTAGGTTTCTTTGCAAATATGTGCCCCCTAGGTAAGATCTTGAGGGGGGCATTGTTGGAGATACAACTAAGATAACCAGAATTACTCCAGATCGAGATTCAATATTTTAGTCTAATGAAATTGTCAAATCCACAACGGGTATTTGCAATTCTTAATTTGACTGAAGAAAGACCCTTTGGAGTTATTGGCCTCCTATGAAGGATGAGGCCAATCAATCCAAAGAAACTCAGCAATCCGGGATGACCAAAAAATATGAAATGACCAATCATTTTTAGGGGGCTAAGCCCTCACTAAGAAGGTCAATTGCATCTAATAAGAGCTCTATCAGATATGACCTTCACAAGTATCAAATATATCAGTCATCTGTTAGGAAAGATCTTACCTTGGGTGAATCACAGAAATCCTCATGAAGGACTACTAATTTCCCCCTATAAATATCTCTGATTTTTAATAAAGTACCTCAATCCTTGTCTCGTGTAGCCTAGTTTTGGTCTATTTTCTTATAAAATTCTGCATTTCTGATTGAAACCAACTATAGCAACAGAACTAATAATTTCATTGCAAGTGTGTCAATCTTTACTAAAGCCACAGAACTAATAATTTTGTAGCCTTCATAGCGCCTGTTTATCATATCTTCTCACGAAATTCCAATAATTGTCTATCATCAAGGATTATTGGATAATCTACTTCCCAATTACAAGCAGGAGTTTCATTAGAAAAGTGAATACAGATCCTCAATTTCCTTGTTAAGTCATTTTAGCTTGCACCATCAGCTAAAATTTTAACATTGTCATTAGAATATTATGTTTTTTAGTCTCATTTATAACTTTTAATAAAATTATTATATATATCTTTTAAAACCTATGATCATCTCAAAATATATAAATTATTTGTGCCAAATTTGATAATTTATGGTTCATTTATTTAAGAGATAATGTCTTTCATATACACATATTTCCAATGATTTTTATATATACAAAATTAAGATAAAGTTGTGATTTATATTGAGATAATAAAAAACAAATAAATTAAATACAATTTTCTGTTTGGATACTGCCCCACTATTGTAATTCTTAGAGACCATCTCCTTAAACTTGATAGAGAGTACACTCCTTTCGGACAAAAAGGGGTTTGAAGGCCTAAATGGACCCCCTGTCATAGTTAAGTGACTTGGCACATGTGGTATATGAGCACTGGGTGACTGCTCTTCCCTCCAAGGATAACCCATTCCCACCCCTTTCTTCCTCCTCAACCCTGGTAAGTTTAATAGAAGTGGTCTGCAGGGAGGTTGCGCAAGCCAGGGGCCAGCCCATGGCCCCTGGGATCCCCCAATCCCAGGCAATCTATGTCAAAATTTGGAGGAAATAGCTGCACCAACATTAGAGCCTGGTCTGCAAATTTCAGTCTGGGGGAGCTGGTCCAGAGTGGCTGTCACCAGAAATCAGGTCAGGGAACGATTAATATTTTGAACCAGGCACCAAACAACTTGGACCAGTTGCCCTAACTCTCTGAGATGGAACCAGTAAGTTTGGATCATGAAAACAGCCCTATTGAGAGTTCTGACCAGGTATCAAACAACCCTGCCTAGTGGCCACAGCCTTTCAGGATAAATCTGGAAAATCTGAATCATACAAACAGGAAAAGCCAGATGATCAGGGCCTGGATTGGCACCATCACCCTTATTTGGTCCCAAAAATGCTAAAAAATTGAAAAAGTTTTTCAATTTTTGCCAAAATTTTGAACATCCCCCACCTCCCTCCCCACCAGCTAACCAAATCCCACTGCTAAACCCCAGACCAATCCATTAACTCCTCCACTATGTGGTTTACCCAATAATTAAGGCAACTGCCCTGTTCAGGGGTTGTTGTCAGTTCATTCTCTTATTTTTTACATTTTGCGCTCAAAAAACCACAAATACCCCTTTCTGCTTGCCATGGCCTCCATTTGCTTTATTTTTTACTAAAAATTCTGCCAATCAATCTGGCAAAGCATACTGTCACCCAAGTCCTTATCCCAATGTTTGCTGACTAAATTGTCTGGTTGCTATACCCTGCAATGTGGTGGCAGATCATAAATGCAATAAATCTGCTCACCTCTGATGATGAACCCACCGTATCATTTGTTATCACATGTCTGTTTAATGCAAACCCTCCCATCCATTCTACTGCTGAATTTTCTGAAACTGCTCCCCTGTTGGAGCATCACCAGAGCAGCCCTGCCCCACCACTCGCAGACTTGGGGCCCATACCAGGCCTGACTGATGATAGTTCAGCCCACCTATGCAGCCTGGAGCAACCTGTTCAGGGGAAGCTTGGCCCCAACCCCCTTCACAGGTCGCATCCCCCTCCAATTTCACCCACAATTGCAAGGCAGCCCTTTTGTTGCCCTTGCAAGCGCACAAGCTCACTTATTTGAATCTGAAGGCTAGCAACCATGAACCCTGGAGGAGTCATCATCCTCCCTACCTCTCCCACCCTTGGGGTTGCCCCTGCAAGACTTGCAGTTGCCCATTGCAACCATCAGGTTTACCTTGGGGCCTTTAGTACATTAATGAACTTTTACTTTCCTCATGTCCCCAATAGAACTCCACTCCTACAAGTCACTTGGACTGCTGTGCCTATGGAATTCTAGGCTCTCAACTGAGTGCTCGCACACCCTGATTATGAGCCCATTTAATTCTTATCAACCAAATCCATGACATAATGAACTGACCTAAAATCTAAGCCTTCTCTACCCTCCTCACTGGCACTGGCAAAGCGTTGGCATATGCACTTACTATAATCTGCTCTCCCTCTGCGCCCTGGTTTTCTCCTGCTATTCAGTGGCCTCATTTATCAAGCCTTCTGATAGGCTTTGCTAAACTGGTCCCCACCCTACCAAGCCCCATCAATGATTGTCACCCCATCAGAAACATGATAGGGATGGGGGTCCTCCTGTCCCTTTTGATGAGGATGCTAACCAAATCCTGTGTTTCCTGTCAGAGCTCCAGGTGCAGTTTACTGCTGATGGTGGAAAATCCCCACTTCCCTCTGATACCCGGCAGAGTGTAGCTCTCCTCAATGCCCTGGATGGGACACCCGTCGTTGGGTCAGGGGAGTGCACTTCGCTTCTGTTAAGTCTTTTAACCCCACCCCTTTTCTTGTGCTGGTCACTTCAGCGGTCCAGACCCCTAAGTCAAGACCAGCATGCCTTCTCTATCTATTTACATTGTGACAAACAGCCATGAATCTACCCTCCATGATTAAATCCTTTGCATTCCTGGCTCACACTGTGTCAATCCCTCTCAAAAATTGCCATCTCCGCCATTTGTGCTGCCTTTGACTCCACTGTGGCCGCTCATGCATCCTGGGACCCTCTCCCAGGGGTTTTATAAATTACATTCTTTGTGGCCCGCACAATTGGGGACAGGCCCAACCACATTCCCACAAGTGCTGTTGCAGCTCTCAAGGTACTGCGTACCACACCTACCCCCTGCCAGTGGTCGCAGTCAATAGAAGCGCCCCCTGGACTTGCTGCCCTTTGCCCTCCTCTGTGTCCACATCAGGTATCTCCCCTATGGGGAACCCCTGCCTGTAGCACCCCCTGCCCTTACCCCTGATCAGAAGGGTGACCCGTTGGGCTCCCAGAGCTCAGAGCCTACTTGGCACGGCACTATTGTCCCCCTGGTTGACTTTGACTCCCCCTGAAGAGGGTATAGTGAGTGTATGCATCAACCCCCACCTCCCCATTTGGGACAAGGAGGAAGTAAATTTCTTTTCTCAGTTACAAACCATCCCAGTGCCCCTTGAGCAATCTCTTTTGATGATGGGTCATGATCCCTCCTCTTCCGCCCTCTCTCATTCTCTTCCTAATAAAGAGTATTAAGCCTACTTCCTGTTCCCTGTTTTCTTACCCTAAGAGTCAGGTGAGATCAATGTATAAGCCCTCCTTAACATAGGAGCGGCGGGAAACTTTATCAATCTCAGCGTGGCATGCTCCTTGGACCTGACGATGTAGGAAGCTTCATTTATCTTGTGTGCATAATCAGATCCCACAAAGTTCTACCATATCTGACGCCCCTTACACTTGTCCATTCACAATTTTAGGTTTTGTGATCACTTCTCAGTTGTGCAGGATTTGCTCTATCCCTAACTCTGGGATGGGCTGATGGTACCACCAGTAGGTTTGTATTAACCTTATGTATTGTTCCTTGTTGTTTACAAAACTTAAGCTGAGCGATGAGTTCACCCTTCTAGAAACCCTTCCCCTGGGCACATCTCTTGGCTCCATCTCCCCTCCTGACCCTAATCCAATGGACCTCCCTTTGGACTTCCCTTCCTTCCTAGCCCCTTATAAGGCTATCTTCGATATGTCACTGGCATCTAAGCTTCCCCTACACTCTGAATATGATATATCATTTCAGTTACTATTCAACTGATTCAAAATTAACCTCCTCCTCTACCCCTACATGGGGGAAGATGACAAGACTTTGGGGATTTGGATAGATGAGATGTTAGAGAAAGGGTGGCCCATAAAGAAGCTTCCTCCTTCACCTCCCTATAGTTTCCACTAGGTAATCAGATGGCTCCCTGTGCCCTTGTTTCAACTATGTCCACCTCAACAACATTACCATTCATGATCCATACCCCCTACCCTTAGAGTAAACTATCACATAAGCCATCACTAAGTCCCTCATCTTCTCAAAATTGGATAGGTGAATTATTTTAATCAGGTGAGGGTGGCAAGGGGGCATGAGTGTCTCACATCTATATGCACCCTCCAAGGCCTTTTTCAGCACAAGGTGATGTGCTTTGGACTGAATAATGCTCTGGCCACCTTCCAGCGCCTCATCGATAATGTTCTGGGGAACTTGCACTTTTCATGTGCCATGGCCTACATCGCCAATATTCTGATCCATTCCCCCACCCCAGAACAACATGCTAAGGATCTAAAAGCTGTGGTGGCAGCCTTTACAAGGCAGGACTCTTTGTGAAACCCTCCAAGTGTGAATTTTTCAGGGATAAGGTAATCTTCTTAGGCAATCTTATCTTGAAAAATGGCTATGCTTCCCCCTTGCAAGCTTAAGGTTATCCAGCCTTGGCCCACCCCAACTATGCAAAAACAACTCCGAAGCTTCTTTAGTACTGTCACCTTTTTAAAAAATTCTCCTCTGCCCTCGCCCAACTGGTGGCACCCCTCCACCCCCTCAATGAGAAGAATGTCCCTTTCAAATGGTCCCTCAAATGCCAGCAGGCCTTCAAGTCTATCAAGTAGGTTTTCCTCAAAGCCCCAGTCCTGTTTCATTCCAACACCTCCCGCACCTTTATTGTAGCCTGCGATGCCTCATCAGTGGCAATGGGCGTCGTGCTGCTACAGGAGAATGAGGGAGTTGAACACTCAGTATCCTATTACTTCCATAAGGTCACCTCAACAGAGCAAGTGTGTCCAATATATGATAAGAAGCTAGCGGCAGAGGTGTGGTCACTCACTCACTGGTGTTACCTTCTAAAGGGCGCCCAGCACGATATCACTGTTTGTACAGATTATAAGGCCCTACTCTACTACTGCAAACCCCAGAAACTTGAGCACTGGCAAACTCGCACATACCATGACCTATATGGGTTTCACTTCAAGTATGAATTCATAAAGAGTCTCCTGAACTTTTTCTGGACATGCTCAGCCAAAATCCCTCCCTGTCGCCTGATGATGGAGAGGACCTGCTAGATCTCACTACTATAGTGCCCCCCTCCCAAATCCTCTCCTTGACCCCCTACAATAGCTTTCCTGAACTGGCCCTAGATGTCCCACTCCTCCTCCACATCCTCACCTCTCAAACTTGTTGCTCATAAGGAATAAAGCTCTATACTAACTTAGAGTTTTGATTTGGAAAAGAGCTCCATATACCTTGCAGGAGGGAATAACCTGGTTCCATGATTGAGTTTGGGTCCCCCCTCCCTATGCAGCTGTGTTATCGAGGAGCATCATGTCCCCCAGACAGTTGGGCACCCTGGAATCAAGAAGTGTGAGGACCTCATCAAGAAAACCTACAACTGGACCAGGTCCTCAAAGGACATTCCCACCTGGATCTCCTGTTGTGACACCTGTACCCAGGCAAAATCCAACCATTCCAGGAAGAAGGGGTTGTTACACCCCCTGTAGCAGGCTGAGGGCCCATGGACCTCAGCCTCAGTGGACTTCATTGTGGACCTCCCCCCTCCTGTTCTTGGATGCTATCATGGTAGACAGACCAATTTACCAAGTTTGCACTATTTATCCCCTTCCTCTCATTTATTACTGCGGTGGAGACCGCAAATTTATTTGTTGACCATGTCTTTGCCATGTTTGGTCTCCCCAAAAGAGATAATGAGTGACAGGGGACCCCACTTCACTTACAGGTTTTGGAAAGAGCTGTTAACCCTCCTTAGCATCAAGCCCTGCAGATCCACCGCCTACCACCTTCAGTCCAATGGTCATACTGAGCGGGTGAACCAGAAACTAGAGCAGTACCTGCACTGTTATGTGATGGCCTCACAAGACAGCTGGGCCAAGTATCTGCCCCTATTGCAGTTTGCATACAACAATTACATCCATTCCTCAACCAACCTTTTCCCCTTTGAGGCCACTCTGGGGTACAAGCCCTCCTTCCAAATTGGCCCCAGCTCTCCTCAGAAGTTCCCGCAGATGAGGACCATGTAAGCTCACTCTGCAAGACACACAGCCTGGTAGAACATTTAACAAAGCCTATCAAAGACGACAAGAAGTTTTCTGATTGGAAGCGCCTCCCCTAGACATGAGATCATTGTCAGCTTCCTCAGCATGTTAGACACCCACAACCTCCCCCTGATCTCTCCCACCCAAAAGCTAGCAGCAAAATGCTCAGGACTCTTAGGTCAAGAAGAATATAGGTAATGGTGCCTACCATCTGAAACTTCCCATGCATTGGAAACAGCATAATGTCTTCCATACCTCCCTCCTAGTCCCCACCAAAGGGGAAAGGCCAACCTTTCTGGAGCCAATTGTTGTTGGGAAATCCCAGAAAGTGGAGTTGAAGGCTATCATGGCTTCCTGGAGGTCCCACCGATCTTTTCAATACCTGGTCACCTGGAAAGGTTACATCTCATATGAGAAAAGCTAGGTGAGTGCTTTTGATTGCGCAAACTGCAAGGACCTGATAGAGGAATCCCACACTTCTCACCTGCCAGCCCCCCATCACCCCATAAGATCACAGTCATCTGGCCATAAAGCTTCCAGAGAGGCACAAAAGTTATGCCATGGTCCACGCCACAGCTGGGGAAATTTTCCCTTTCAAAAAAGAAAAAGGTAGTGTAAGCCTTGAAGACCAGCTCCTGCAACTTGATAGGGAGCAACACTCCTTCCAGACAAAAAGGGGCTCAAAGCTCAAGTGGACCCCCTGATGCACTTGAGTGACTTGGTGCACGTGGTAGATGAGCACTGGGTGACTGTTCTTCCCTCCAAGGATAACCCATTTCTCACCCCTTTCTTCCTCCTCATCCTGGTAAGTTTAATAGAAGAGGTCTGAAGGGAGGTTGCGCAAGCCAGGGACCATGGGAATGCCCCTGGGACCCCTCACTCCCCAAGAAAACTATGTCAAAATTTAGGGAAAATAGTCTGCACCAACATTGGAGCTTAGTCTGCAAATTCCAGTCTGAAGTAGCTGGTCTGGAATGGCTGGTACCGGAAATCAGGTTGGGGCACTATTTGGATTTTGAACTAGGCACTTAATGACTCATACCAGTTGCCACAACTCTCCAAGATGAATCTGGGAAGTTTGGATCACGTGAACATCCCAATTGAGAATTCTGACTAGGTCTTTAACAACCCTGCCCAGCAGCCACAGCCTCCCGGGACAAATTTGGAAAATCTAAATCATATGAACAGGCTGACTTGGTTGATCAGGGCCAAAATTGGCATCAATGACCTGGTTTGGTTCCAAAAGTGTGAAACATTTGAAAACATTTTTCAATTTTTGCCAAGATTTGAACATCCCCCATCCCCCTCCCCACCAGCTAACAAAATCACACCGCTAAACCCCAAACAACCAATCTCTTAACTCCTCCGCTGTCAGGGAAACTGGAGCGCAGGAGGTCACTGGAGGGAAAGACACAGGCCAAAGGTGATACAACAAGGCCAAGTGACCCAACAAAACGAAGAGACGTCCTAAACGGTCAGTATTGTGTTTTCATATAAATTTTTGGAGCAAAACGCATACCAAACTGGCCACAACCATCAGGGACAAGAGGCCCTGGGAGCTGGGAAGGGTGGCATAAAATCCAAGGCTAAGTCCAGAGAAATATGAGGAGACGGAGCCAGCAGAATAGGTGGTGGAGTGGGTGGAGGGCTCATGTACAGCAGGGGGTGCAAACCAGAGTGGAAAATGAACTTCAGCCATCACAGATCATTGGAGAAGCATATATCTGTTTTGTTCAAGAAAACAAAAAATATACAGGAAATTTGCCCAAAATTCATATACTTTATTAGGGTGATAAGAGTATCTGATAAAAGCAAAGCCTTTCTCATCTTGGGACTTAATTTATAGGGGGTTGCTTCATGAAGATTCCAGTGGTTATTGGAATTTGATATGAGCTTTAAATTCGTCGCTTTTCAACAAAATCAAAAAATTTTGAATTTGGCCATATTTCGTAACCTCATATCTTGTGATTTTCTGGGTCTTGAGTTCGATTCCCACCTGGGCTTTTGCCTTAAATAAGCCGTTTTCCTCAGCTCTGGCTGGCAAAGCCAAAACCCATTTTTTGTTAATGACCTTAGATAGGTCATTGATGACCCCTAGGGGTTCTGGTCTCTGCCCCAAGGGCTTGTTGGACTTGGCTTTAGAAGGGCGGTTAATTCCAGGAAATATGTCACTAGCTGTGACATCACCCTCCGCTCTTGGACGTGGTTCTACACCACCTGAGGGGACATTGGCCAAGGCAAAGTTCTTGTGGGGAGTGGGTAACTTCATGGCAGCTAAAGAGGCTTGGGTGGCAGGTCCTGCGGCATCTGGGAATCTAGAGTGGAAGTCATGAATTAGGTCCTGAGCATTGGTCATGTCCTGATAAGATACTCAGCTGTTCTCTGTCTCATCATATCCTTTCCAGGACACCAAGTATTGCAGGTGGCGCTGGGATAGGCGAGAAGCAATAATGGCATCAATCTCATATTGGGGTTCACATTTAATATCACGGGATCTGGGTGAGGTGGCATGGGACTATTGAAAGGGGTTAGGAGGCATTCATGTAAGGTACTGAACACTTTGATTGAGGGGGGTAAGTCAACCCGGTAAGCTGATAGGCCAGCTTTCTTGAGGATCTTGAAGGGTCCAACACGCTTGGGACCTAACTTGCGGCATGGTTGCTTCAGGTGGAGATCTTGGCGTTGACCATGACCAAGACACCAGGGTTATACTCAGGTCCTACACGGTGCTTTCAGTCAGCATATGCTTTGTAGATCCTCACAGCATCAACGAGATGGTCCTTCACTGCCTGATGTATGTCCCTGAGCTCTTTAGAGCGCTCATTGGCAGTGACGACGTTGGACTCAATCCGCGGACTTGGGTTGAAACTGGGGTTGTAAGCATAATTTGCAAAGAAGGGTGAAGTGCCTGTAGAGGCATGGGTAAGGTTACTATACGCGAATTGTGCCAGTGGGAGGTAAGAGGACCAATTGTTCTGTTCAGCATTGGAATAACTATGCAAGAATTTCTCCAAACCTTGGTTCACCCTCTCCGTCTGTCCATCTGACTGGGGGTGGAAGGCTGTGGAGCGGCAAGGGCAGATGCTGAGGATGGAAATCAGGGCTTCCCAGAACTGAGCGTAAATTGTGGGCCTCAATCACTGATAATCTCCTTGTACAGCATCTAAGAAAAAGATGTGATCTACAAAGAGGCGGGCTGTCTTAACTGAAGTAACGATGGTGTTGCAGGGGATGAAGTGGGCCATCTTTGTGAAACGGTCCACCACAACCATTACTACATCATAACCCTGAGACAAGGGAAGTTCCACATTAAAATCGACAGACACTGATGTCCAAGGGCCCTCATCATCTTGGAGGGGGACAATCAATCCAGCACTCTTTAGGTGGCTTGGCTTTGACTGATTGCACGTCAAGCAGGACTTTGTTAATTTTGCCACATCAGTAAAAATACCTTTCCAACTGTAGGATCGGCGGACTAACTCAAGCGTCTTGTCCTTGCCAGGGAGGCCAGCAGTTGGAGGGTCATGAGCTTCACGGATCACTTCCTCATGCAGGGGTCCAGGAGGTACCCACCACTTGCCCTGATGGAGGATGACACCATCCATCAACTGGTTACCTTTGTCTTAGGATTCGCCATTTCTATGGTAGGCCTGCTTAATCTTATCATAATCAGCTGACAGAGGTCGGGACAACCTAACACGGGAGAGGGTGTCAGCACCACCTTCCAAAGGTTCCATCATAAGCAAAATGGAGGGTTGGACAGTGGGCTCTCCTTCACCTGTTCTGGCTTAATCAACACCTGGGTATTGTGGGTGTCAACTAGTGCTGGTTCAGATGCTAGGGCAGGTGTAATTCCAGGGGAATGTCCCCTGGCTGATGATTGGGCATTCTTCCATTCCCAAGCAAGAAGGCACTGAAGAGGATGGCGGTACCCCTCATTACTCAGGGCGATCTCGCTCACATAGTAGATGAGCGCTGGGTAACAGCTCTTCCGCTTTGGATTCCACCCCCAGTACCCACACTCACCTCAGCAGAACTGCTACGGGGAATCAGTGAAATCTGCACTGAGATTGTCAAATTGAAATCAATTGGAACTAATTTGAGCAGAAATCTGCCCAATGTTCAGATCTCAAATGGCCAGAAAGGCATGAAGACTGAGTTATTGGCCAGAATGCCCAACAGTTGTGATTCAGTTAACATGCTGATCAAACAAATCACCTTTTACCAAAGTCATCGGAGAACATCCTTGATGGGCAGGCTATAGCATTAAGTCATTGATGAAGGTTTAAAGTCCCCCATTGACAATTAGAGCATTGCAGCTGATGTGATGCCATTGGCCAAATGAACAGCCCCACAACTGAGCGCGGGCGGGTTGGCCATCCTGAACCTGTTCCTAACCAAATGGACCCACCTCTATGTGGGGTAGCCTTGGGGATTCCCACACTCATCGGGCCAAATGCTGTCATACCAACCATCATAAACGCAACTGAGACTCAGTTTGGATGTTTGAGGTTGAACTGACAGCAACTCGGCCCACCACTGAACTTAACGATGTCAGTTCCCAAGGAATAAACCCACCCAGACCCTAATAATTCACCGGTTAGGTCAAAATTGAGGGTCCTGATCCCAGCTTGTCACTACCCCAATCAACCACTATTTAATCAGTTGCATTGCACTGAGAAAATTTTTGGTCAATTTTCTTCCTTTCCTTTCAATAGAAATTTTTCCTAAAAAAACCAATCAATTTTTTATTTTATTGCTCCTTCTGGCCGCATCCCTAATGGCGTTTCCCTGGTGGCCTGTCAGTCCATATACCAGATGGGCTCTACCAGTACTTATGGTCACTATGGCCCCCTCCATCATTGATTGGATTCAGCTAGTCAGATATTTTTAGCGCTACAACCCTGCTATCATGAACTTCTGACAACAGTAAATGGGAATCTTGTGGCCTTACATCCACCAACTGCAAGAGAGAATCCGTCTCCTTGCCTCCTCAGTTGAAATGACCCCATAAGCTGATGAACTTATTAAAACTATTTCTGTGATCCCACCCCCTGCATCAAGGCCCCCTGGGTTGGGGATGGGCACATTGTGGTTTATCATCGGAATCTTACTCACTGTTGTTCTACACCAACAATTCATCATTTCACAATGCCTGGCTCCATATAACGTCATTCTGTTGTCAATGCCTCTGGCATTTTGGCTTGCTTTTTGGGTGCTTACGCATCATGACTGGCAGGCCAGTCTAAACTTCTTCTGCCGTTTCCATGACAACAGGGTTCTGGGATAGAGCATCAGGTAACATGTTATGGGTTTTCTTAATGAAGTCATATTTGAAGTTAAACACTGACAGGATTTCTAACCACCAGGACTGGCGAGGGGATAGCTTCTGTGGGGCGTGGTATTACATCAATGCCTTGTGGTCAGTACGGACAGTAAATGGCCACTTAGACCCATGCAAATGGTGGCGCCAGTGTTGTACTGCCTCAACAACTGCAAGGAGTTCCTTATAACATATTGCATAATTGAGCTGCGCCATGGTCATTTTCTTAGAAAAGTAAGCAACAGGCCGTTCCACTCCATCCTCCCCCTCTTGTAGCAGAGCAGCTCCCACCACAAATTTGGAAGCATCAGTGGTGACAATAAAGGAAGGCTGGGGTCTGCATGTACCAACACCGGGCTGGACAATAGTATGTATTTGACGGCGTGGAATGCAGCGTTGCATTAATTGGTCCAACTAAAAATCTTCTTCCCTGAAGTGGTGTAGAGAGTGGCGGCAATTTCTGAGAGCTGGGGCGTGAAGTTCTTGAGGAAGTTACATGTCCCAAGGAATCTGCGTAACTCTGTGAGAGATGAGGGGGTAACCTAATCATGGCTATCTGCTTCCTTATCTGGGGCGATCGTGTGACCATGAGAAAAGATAATGTTTTCTATGATTTCGATCTTGGGTTGGAAGAACTCACACTTGCTAGCCTTAATTGTAAGGTTTGCCTGTGAAAGTCTCTCCATGACAGACACAAGGTGGCGGACATGAGATTCTGCATCTGGGGAAAAGACCAGTATGTCGTCCACTTATGCAATCGCGCATGTACCCATAAGGTCTCCCAATGCAGCATCAATGAGCCTCAGAAAGCAGGCGGGAGCGTTCTTCAAACCAAAAGGCATAACCCTAAACTGGTAGATACCTTTCCAAGTGCAAAAAACGGTCAACCACTCCTAGCCTTCTTTAATACGGATCTGGTTGATAGCGTTGAGGCAGATAAGCTTTCTGAACACTGTAACAGTGCCTGACCCACGTAGCGGCTAATTTCATGCTCAGAGAGGCGG
>JAKSZP010016529.1:0-33124 GCA_022478985.1 Massospora cicadina | reverse complement strand
TGAGTGGGCTCAGGGGGTCCCCTTGTCGCAGGCCCCTTTGAGGATGGACTACATCCGTTAGGAAACCTGGGCCGTGCACAGCCATTGTTGCAGATTCCGTGAGCAGCATCACCCAGTTAATGAAGCGGGGAGGTAGGCGGAATTGTTGGAGGCAGGCCCTAAGGTATTCCCAGTTTACTATATCATAGGCCTTTTGTTGGTCCAAGAATACGAGTGCCCCAGAGGCTGTGGACTGACACACATTAGCCACAGAGTGCACGTTATCCCAAATCGACCTTCTGGGGATGAAACCAAATTGTTCTGGAGAGATGGTGGCAGATGCTACAATCCCTAAATGGTTAGCCATGATTTTTGTTAAAATTTTGGTGTCTGTGTTTGTTAGAGAAATGGGGCGCCAGTTGGCTAAGTCTAGCCTATCCCCTTTCTTGAAGAGTGTGACTGTAAAAGCCTCATGTCCTCCTGGTAGGAGGCGCATTTCCAACAGGCTTTGGTTGAGTGAGGCTAGCAGCAATGGGGATATGTATTTAAAATATTTTTTGTAGAACTCATATGGAATGCCATCTGGGCCTGGGCATTTTCAGTTTGGTGCACCGCAAATGGTAGTCCATAATTTGTTCGGAGTAATTAAATTCATTATTTCTGGGTATTGGAAAATGGTGCGGATATGAGCTCTGTCGAGAAATTCCGCCATTTCAGCCAGCTGAATTGGTTTGGCTCGGTATAACTCGGAGTGATATCTTTGCATTTCGATTGCCACTTCAGCCAGTGTGTCCACAATAGAATTATCCGATCTTCACACCTGTGTGCAGGCCACGCTCTGGCGTGGTGCAAAAATTTTTTTTAAAGAAGTATGCGGTGCACTTGTCACCTTTAGTGATGCGTGTGGCCCTGTATTGGACACAAACCCAATGTTTGTGTTGCCTTTCAAGTGCGTTGAGGTGGGCTGCTGCCTCCACCCACTTCTGGCCCCATGCAGGGCTATATCCTGAGGCTGGAATGTTGGACTCCAAGTGGGCCAATTCCACCAGCGCGCGCGATATAACCACTGATGTGGCTCATGAGCGTCTGGATGAGAGATGGCGATAGTGGCGGATGGTGTCTTTTTTGAAAGTTGCCCATGTGGAAATGGGGTCCGCACAAAACGGTGCAACAAACGTTTTTGCCAAAGTTACCTCTTCCACCCACATGGAAAATCCTGGCGACGCAAGCTCTAAGGGCGGATTTTGCACCAATGTGGGGCCTTTGTAACTGTGACAGTTAAGTGGTATGTTATTGAGACCAGTTGGTGGTTGGAGAATTCCATTTTCGTTGTTTTGAAGTGGGAGATGTGGGGTTGGAATTTCGCCGGCGCTAGAATAAGGTCAATGCGGGTCATGGACCTTAATTGGCCATTGTGGATGTGGGGACGTGTCATGTTTTTGAGCAGTGGGGCATGTCACAGCAGCGCATCCATTAACCCAAGGGTGGCTTTTAGAACGCATAGTTCTACGTGACCCTGTGGGGTGTGGGGTGATGGTGGCCACCAGTCCGTTGGTGAGGTTAGCCAACAGTTCATGTCGCCAATTAGGAAAGAATTGGGGGGTAGCGGGAGGGATTTGACCGATGAGAAAAATTCCTGATGCTCTTGTGCACCGTTTGGGGCGTAAATGTTGACAATTGTGTGTGCAACATTGGCCCATAAGAAGGTGACAACGAGCACTCAGTCATTTAGGAATGTTTCTGAAGATGTAGATTTGAAAAAATTGTTTTTCAAATTAGCACCCCACAGTGCTTCAACCAAAAGGATAGGGATGGTAGGAGCATTGTTTTCCAAGCATCCTTGGAACCTCATGGACAGTGGGTTTCCTGGATGGCCAGGATATCCACGGGTAAATTATTTTGTAAAAAACTCAGTTTCCTAGCCCGGGATGGGGAGGCCTTGAGTCTGGCGATATTCAGCATCCCTAGAGTGAAGGTTTCCCCCATCACACCTTAGGTGCAAGGGGGTGGGCCCCTGGCCCACCAGCCTCTTCCAGGTCCCCACGGGCTTTCACAGCAGCGTGGGTATCAGCAGCAACGCTATCAGGGTTTTTGTTAATTTTTGCGGAAAGAGTCGCGTTGGCTTTGTCCTTTGCTTTTTGTTTTCCTGACGTCAGACGAATTTTTTGTGGTGCAGATAAGTTCAGTGCACCGTCGAGTGGGGCAAAAAAACTTTTTTCAGTTGGGATAGGTCCCAAGTCAGTTTCAACTGGGGCTTGGGTGCAGCGATTGGGTGAGATTGAATCTCCCATCGGATCCTCGGATTGAGTGGCCCATTCAGCTTGGGCCTCCCAATCTGATTGGTTGATGGATTCCCGAGTTGCTTCCACCGTGAAGGTCTCCATGTCCTCCTGGCGTTGTGAGTGTGGGATGGTGGTGGTGACCTTGGCCGCTTCCTTGGCCGCAGTCCTATGGGCCTGCTTGGCCTTCTTCTGCTCCTGCGGGGAGATGGGCTTTACCAATAGGTAGCAGCCTTGTGCTCCCCACGGGAAAGCCTCTTTGGTGCTTGCGGTTGGTTCGTAGTGCGCCTCTCCGCTGGCCATGGCCGCCGAGGGGTGCTCTTGGAATGTAACGCCCTCTTTAATGGGGCACATGTGTGCCTTATGGCCGAACGCATCACAGTGGGTGCAAATGGGGGGCGCGCTGTCCACGGTTACCCAGAATAGGTGGGTGGTGTGCCCTGCGATGTCAATAAAGGTGGAGTGCAGGATCTGGGTTAGGTCCTTCGTGATCTCCTCAGTTGGGGTCAGAACTGCGATGGCTTTGCCGGTGCACAGGTGTGGCATCAGCATGAAACGTTGCATTTTGAAAGATTGTATTTCACCATATATGGCGAGACCATCTTTCAGGTGTTGCTCCAAAATGTCACGTTTTACCGTAGTAGGCAAAAAGTCAAATGTGAGGAAAATTTGGTTTGATTTTGTCCATCTGGTGCGTTTAGTTCTGATGACCCGTTGCCCTTTGGGGGAGGTCAACCACTACGCGCACCGCTGCAGCCTCATCTGCTGCTATTTTGCTTTCAAAACCTAGGTCCAGCCAACCGCGTGACATGGAGTGAGGTGCAACGTACACCGCAGTCAGGAAAATTTTGTGTACATCTTCACAAAATTTTTCCCATAGGGCCGTTTTTTGGATGTCCAGATACATACGGACTCCAAATTCCACCGACGAAAGTGGCTGGGAATGTGGCGTATTGATGTACTGGTTGCATCGTGCTTGCCACGCGAGTATCTCCGGGGAAATTGTGACCGCCAGTTTTTTTAGATTTTTTTCTATTCCGCTGGATTCTCCGGGGCGTTTTTGAATGTTAGAGGCCGCGGGCCTTCCGCCTGCTCCTCTTGCCTTGCTTGCCCAACTGCTCCCAGACATGGGTGCAGACTAATCCCTTCTATGAGATTATCAAACTAGATTTAGTCTTGAATTGAATGGGTTTCAAAAGTGTTTGCAACGAGAAAGAAAAGTCCCATAAATAGGCTTTATATTGACAAGAAAGATACAATTCCCCATTTCTTAGGAACATATTGGTCCTGAGTTTGTCTAGTAACTTGATAACTTGAGGTGGTTCATCTTCATATTTTCTGCTGAGCATTTTGTCAAACATGCTATCGCTTAAATCCGCCTTAACTGCAATTGTCAGTAATCTCAATAAACAATCAGCAATTTGGTGTTTGGCTCCTGGTCAATGTAAAATCTCAAAGTTTTAAGCTTGCAGCTTAAGAGCCCATCGAGCTAGCCGCCCCTCAGGCTCTTTCAAGTTTTACAACCAGCACAACGATGCATGATCTGTGACAACCTTAAACTATACTCCATGCAGGTAGACTTGGAACTGCTTATATGCATAAATCACCACTATGCACTCTCACTCAGTCACGTTGTAGTTTTGTTCATGGCAATTCAAGCTACGACTGCAGTATGCCATGGGGTGCTCCTCCCCTTCATCATCCTTCTGAGACAGGACCACCCCAACAGCGGAAAAGGGATGAATCTGTCTGAACAATAAACTCCCAATTAAAGTTTGGATATTGCAACACCAGTGTGCTGCTCAACGCCAAACGGAGTGTGCCAAAAGTGGATTGACAACGTTCCATCCATCCGAACACAGCATCCTTCTTTAACAACTCAAATAGCGGCCCCCCAATACAGCTAAAATTAGGGATAAAGCGTCAGTAGTAACCGACCATTCCCAGAAATACCTGTATGTCACACTTAGTATTGGGAGTAGTCATTTGGCTGATGGCCTCCACCTTAGCCAGTTGTGGCTGCAGCCAGTTGAATCTACCACAAACCCCAGGTATTCCAGCTGATCTTTGAAGAAGTTACACTTTTGAGTGTTAATTGTAATGTTCGCCTCAGACAGCCAGTGGAATACTGCTTTGAGGTGTTTGAGGTGCTCCTAAAAGGTTTGAAAGAAAACGTTAATATCATCGAGGTATACTAGGATGCATGATAGCTTCAGGTCACCAAGAATAATGTCCATGGCACACTGAAAAGTAGCCGGAGCGTTGCACAGACCTTGAGGCATCCGTGTTGGTTGAAAAAGGCCTTTAGAGGTGATCACAGCACATTTTTCCTGTTCCGCCAAGGGTAACTCAATTTGCCAGTAGCCTGATATTAAGTACATTGCAGAAAAGTAGCGAGCACCCCCTAGTCGGTCCAGAGCATTGTCAAATATAGGCAAGGGATATGAATTCTTTTTTGTAATACCATTGAGCTTCTGGTAGTCTATTATTACACAGTTGGTGCCATCCTTCTTTTTTACAATCAGAACAGGCGAAGCCCATGGACTCTTGAATGGATCAAGCATCCCTTGTTGTAATAACTTGTCAATTTCCTCAGTAACCACATCTTCCACTTCCCAAGAATGGCAGATCATCTGAGACCTTATCGGAGGATGATTGCTGGTATCCAATCGATGGACCACTCCACAAGCACATCCCAAATCATGGTCATCAACAGCAAAAATTCCCTTGTATTTCTGAAATAAAGCTGTTGCTTGGTCTTTTTGTTCATCCGTTAATCCCATTAAAATACTCCATAGTACCACCATTAGTACATTGACCAATGCTTTGAGCAGTAGTTCAAATTCATTCAATGATCTGAAATTTATGAACCTGACGGACCTCATCTATGGGAATCAAATGTAGATAAGCTACAGTTTGGTGGCGGTGGATTTGCATTGGTTTGTTCTGCAGGTTTGTTAACAGCACCTTTATCTCCCCATGTCCTGGTGGTATGATGCCGGGAGCCACATGGGGCTCAAGCTGTGATTGATGATAAGGCCCAATGATCTCCTCAAAACCCCACTGGCACTTCCACCTCTAACTCTTTGTTAATTATTACTTGATGTCCAGAGGGAATGATATAGCTCCACCTTCTCTAAGCGGTGGACCCTTGGTATTTGTATATCTGATGAGGAAAGGCCCGCGTTTTCTTTTTTAATTGATGCTAGCGCACTGAAATCACCACATTGTAGTAGGCAAGGTTGATCTGTCCCATATGCGCTAAAATCTTTGGTGTTCTACTAGAGGAGAAATATATAGGGATTTGCTGTCCCATAATAGCTAGGGTCTCTTCCATCATGTCAACTATAGCCCCATAATGTCACATAAATGCAGTTCTGATCAATAAGTCATAGTGGCTGTTTGGCAATACCACTGCTGGAGCCACCACAACAATAGATCAGAAATGCAAGGGAAGAGCGCTATATGCTCCCTCAGAAGTGGTGGTTTCAGCTCCGGTGGTCCCATACACCACTCGGTGGTCTATGTCAGGATTTAAGGACAACTTTGCCACCAATTTAGTGGAGACAATGTTAACAGGTGTGTCTGTATCAATGATAGTGTCAGGCAGACAGCAAGTAAGAATTGGACTGGCCTGCCAGTCCAGATGCCAGAGCATCCAAGTGGCAAACCAGAATGCCAGGGGCACTGCTACTGGTATGACAAATATGGAACTGGAAGGGAGCTAAATTCTCAACAGACAAAAATGGGATTTTGGAGATTTGTTTTTATTGGAAAATTAAAGGAATGAGGATCAACCAACAATTTTCTCAGTGCGATGCCCCCAATTAATAGTCAATAATTATGAGGGAAAATAAGCCAGGATCAGGTTCCATAAGTTTGACCTAAATGGCAAATTATTCAGAAAATGGGCAGGTTAATTCCCTGGGAACTGACATCAAAAATTCGGTGGAAGGTTGAGTTGCAGTCAATTTGACCTAAGCAGTGAACTATTCAGGAATGGGCGGGTTAGTTCCCTGAAGACTGACATTGCAAAATTTGGTGACATGCCAAGTTGCGGTTGGTTTGACCTAAGCAAGTGAACTATTCAGAAATGGGCAGGTTAGTAACCTGGGAACCTACATTGCAAAATTTGGCGGTGGGCTGAGTTGCAATTGATTTGACCTAAGTGGTGAACTATTTGGGAATGGGTGGGTTAGTTCCCTGAGGACCAACATTGCAAAATTCAGCGATAGACCAAGTTGTGGTCGGTGGTATTGCACCAGGCGCAATGCCCAATTTTCCATCAGGAGCTGCCCATTGGGGGTGATGCCTGACAGATTTGGGAGTGGGGAAGTTTTTTGATCATTGTGTAAACTGAATCGCAACCTTCAGGCATTCCAGATTATAGCTTGGCCTTCATACCTTTTCAACCATTTGAAATCCGAGTATCAAGCTGATTGCCACTCAAATTAGTTGCAATCGATTCCATTTCAGCGATCTCAGTGCAGATTTCACTGATTCCTCATAACAATTCTGCTGAGGAGAGTGTGGATACTGGAAGTGGGATCCAAAGCATTAGGACCATTACCCAGAGCTCATCTATCACGTGAGCAAGATTGCCCTGCATAATGAGGGGTATGGCCATCCTCTTCAGTACCTTCTTGCTCAGAAAAAGATTTATGGCCTGACCGGCGCCCAGAGGACGTTCACCAGGAATTACATTACCCTTTCCTTTTTCCAAGAGAAGAGCCTAATGACTAGGAAACTGTACAAGAGCCACATTCTTGTGCGCCTTGGGTAACTTGATCGCCATTACTGATGCAGGTTTTTGGGGGAATCGGAGAATCTCAGGATGGGATATGTGGAACGTTTTGACCAGGCTCATGCAATTTGCGCAATCATGTGCCTTGCCCCAACTGTTCTCATAGGCCGGATATACTTTCCAAGCCACGAGATATTGGACAGAACGTCACAAATTTCTGGGATGCCAGGATAACCTCTTCCTCAGCCTCTTCCCCATTTTCAATGACAATTGGTTCCAGTTCCATGGGAATTGCACCTTTGAAGGTGTCATGGAAATGTCAGAAGAAGTTTATACCTACCTGCCAGTTGGGATGTGTGAGAACCCAAAAAGCAAGCCAGAATGCCAGAGGCATTGCCGACCATACAACTTGATATGGAGCCAGGAGATGTGAAACTACGAAGTGGTGGTGCAACAACAAGGTGAGGAGTATCCTGAAGACAAACCACACTGAACCCATTCCCAACTCAGTAGGTCTAGCTGCAGGGGGTGGAATTGCTGTGATAGTTTTGACAAGATTATTGGCATGTGAGGCCATCTCATTGGGGTGACAAGAAGATGGATTCTTTTTTCCATTGATGGACATAAGGCCATAAGATCCCCATTTATTACTGCTGGAAGATTGTGAGAATGGGGTTATAGAGCCAAAAATATTGGACTCGCTGAACCCAATTGGTGATGGAGGGAGCCATAGTGACCAAAAGCATTGGTAAAGCCCACCTGGAGTGTGGGCCAACGGGCCACCAGGGAAATGCCATCTGAGATGCGATCAGAAAGGGAAATAAAAGAATGGTTTTTTGATAAAATTTTATTTGGAAAGGAAAGTAAGAAAATCAACTAAAAATTTTCTCAGTGCCATGCAACTGATTAAATAGTGGTCAATTGGGTAGTGACAGGATGGGGTCAGGTCCCACAAATTTGACCTAACTGGCGAATTGTTCAGGAATGGATGGGCTTATTCTTTTGGAACCAACATCACAAAATTTGGCGGCAGGCTGAGTCACTGTCAGTTTGACCTCAAACGTCTGAACCAGGGCTCAACTACATTTCTGACGTTTAGCACGACAGCGTTTAGCCTGATGAGCGACAGGAAACCCCCAAGGCCATCCCATATAGGGATGGGTCCATTTGGTTGGGAATGGGTTCAGGATGGCCAACCTGCCCGCGCTTGGTCATTTAACCGTTCATTTGATCATTAGCAGCACATCAGCCGCAATGCCCAAATTACTATCAGAGGGCTTCAAACCCTTGTCAATGGCGCCCAATATTTGTTCTACTGGTTTAGTAATCAAATTGGAGCTGCCGGGAAATTCAGCCAATATCTCATTCTTCATGCTTTTACAGCCATTCAAATTTCAGCCATCAGCTAGATTACCACCTGAATTAGATCTGACCAATTTCAATTCAGTAATCTCAGCACAGATTTCACTAATTCCCCACAACAGTTCTGCTGAGGTGAGTGTGGGTATTGGGGGTGGGATCTGAAGCAGAAGAGCTATCACCCATCGCTCATCTACTATGTGAGCGAGATCGCCCTGAGTGATGAGAGGTACCGCCATCCTCTTCGGTGTCTTTTTATTCTGGAATGGGAAGATGACCCAATTGAGGGCCAAAGGACATTCCCTGAGACTTACATTACCCTTTCCTTTTTCCAAAGGAATGGCACCCCCACCGGGAAACTGCGCCAGAGACACGTTCTTGTGTGCTTTAGGTAACTTGATAGCCATAATCGTCACGATCTTTTGAAGAGGGCAGGAGCCTCAGGGTGGGATGTGTGGAAAGCTTTGACCAGGGTCATGCAATTCGCGCAATCGCGCGCCTTGACCCAACTATTTTTGTAAGCTGGGTATCCTTTCCATGCCTCAAGATATTGGACTGAACGTCACAACTTCCGTGATGCCAGTATGGCTTCTACCTTGTCTTCTTCCCCATTGTTGATAACAATCCGTTCCAGATATGTGGGAATTACGCCCATGAAGAAAAAACAGCTGGGAAACATGGAAAACTGGGTGCTGCTTCCAATGTTTGGGAAGCTTCAAGCAGAACGCCCCATTACCCAATACCTCCTCCATTAAGTGAGGACCCAAACGCTTACTGGAGAACTTGTGGGAAAGGGTTTGAATTCGCAAATGACGAGTATCAAGCATGATGTAGGAATCCACCATAAAGTCATAACCCGGAATATGCTTATGGTCCACAAATCGCTTATATTCATTGATGGCTTTAGTGAGGTGCTCCTGCACTAAAGCTTGAGTCAATCAAATATGGGCAGCATGATCTGCGGCAGCTTGAACCTCAGGTTGCAAGCATGCCCTGACTGAAAAAGATGGGTTATAACCCAACGTTGCTTCATATGGTGAAAACCCTGTAGATTTGTGGATCCCATTATTGTATGCAAATTGAGCAAGAGGCAGGTCACCGGCCCAAGTATCCTGCGCTGCAGCAGCATAGCAACGCAGGTACTGTTTGAGAACTTGGTTAACCCGCTCAGTCTGACTGTCAGACTGGGGGTGATATGCTGTGGATCGACAGGGGGTTATCTTTAGGATTGATAGTAGTTCACTCCAAAACCGCGCGGTAAACTGAGTACCCCAGTCACTAACAATTTTCTGGGGAAGACCGAACATTGAAAACACATGTTGTACGAAAAGATGGGCAGTTTCTTCTGACATAATCGCAGAAGTACAAGGGGTAAAAAGGGAAAATTTTTAATGCAATCTACCACTATTATCACCGCTGTGAACCCATTAGAACAGGGAGATTGACAATAAAATATATGGACACTGAGGTCCATGGACCTTCCGCCTGCTGTAAAGGGTGCAGGAGGCCATTCTTTCCAGAGAAATCCAACTTAGCCCTAGCACAAGTAACACAATTGGCGATCCAAGCTGGGACCTCATTGGTCAGTCCTGCCCATTTAAAGGTTCTCTTGATCAGATTGATGCATTTCTTGTTACTGGGGTGTCTGACTGTGAGGGGGATCATGGTGTGCATGGAATACTTCCGGGCGGAAGGAGGGGGAAACCCAACATGAGAATGGAAGTAAATGAGCCCCTCTTCTAAGGAGTATAGGGAGTGTTTGGGACTCGAGTGAGCCAACTGCTCAATCAACTCTACGCCCTCAGGGCAGGCCGTTTGACCGGCTAACACCTGAGCCAATAATGGATCATTGGGAGACAATGCGGCGGAGGAAACAATGGAGGGAACGGTCTAATAGAATCTGAGTGGCAGGAATAATGGTAACAAGATTCACTTCCTCAGGTTCTGAGGGACAGTGAGTAGGACTATGGCTTAGGAAATTGGGAAGGACATTGAGCGCTCCTTTGACAAATTCATATTTGAAGTTAAAACTGCACAGGTCCTGATAGGTTTGGGCCTGCCGGTGCGCCAATTTTTGGGGTTTGTGGAAATACAAGAGAGCCTGGTGACCCGTGCAAACCATTAGCTCATGATGAGCACCTTGCAACAGGTAATGCCATTGAGTTAATGCACATGCAACAGCAGCCAGTTCCTTGGCATAAATGGCCCAAGACTTCTCTGTAGCAGTGAATTTTTGGGAGAAATAAGCAACTGTTTGTTCAAGACCATCGTGGTCCTGAAGCAGCACTGCGCCAACTGCTGCCAACGAAGCATTTCATGCAACAATATACAGTTTGGTGGGATCAGCGTGTTTCAAAATGAGAGGAGATACAAACGCCTCCTTGATCAATTCAAACGCCTGCTGGCATTTGGGGGTCCAACAAAATGGTACGTTTTTCCCAGTGAGGGGATGGAGTGGGGTGGCCAACTGGGAAAGTGTAGAAGAAATTTTTTTAAAAAAATGATAGTTTTAAGAAACTCCAAAGTTGCTTCTATGTAATTGGAGTTGGCCATTCTCAGATCACATCTAATTTGTTGGGAGGGATAGTGACACCTTCTCTAAGAACCAAATTTCCAAGAAATGTGACCTCTTCCTTTTAAAACTCGCACTTGGAAGCTTTGAGGTACAGTCCTGCTTTAGGCAAAGTGACCACCACTGCTTCTAAGTCGATAGCATGTTGTTTGGGAGTTAAGGAATAAACTGGGATATCATCAATGTATGCAATAGCACAAGAGAACCGGAGATCCCCTAACTCATTGTCAATCATTTGTTGAAACGTAGCGGGAGCATTTTTCAACCCAAAGGGCATTATGCGAAATTGAAAAATTCCTCACCTCATTCAGATTGCGGTGAACCATTCCTGTCCTTCCATTACCCAAATTTGGTTAAAAGCGTTCACCAGATCCAGTTTTGAGAACACACAGGATTTGGCAATTGCCTGACTGATTGTCTGCTCCAAAGGCAAAGGGTAGGGATCTGTAATTGTTATTTTGTTCAAGTGACCATAATTTATGCAAGGATGGAGCGATCCATCCGGTTTTCTTGCAAAGACAATAGGGGATGCGATGGGTGAAGTTTCTTTGAACAACTAACCTTTTTTCAACATATCGTCCAACCAGGTATTGAGTGAAACCTCTTCCTCCGCTGTATGGGGATACAACGGGCAGTTGATGTTCACTAACTCCACAGTTGTCCAAATTCCACAATCATATCTTGTATGTTTTGGCAGAAGATATGCCTTTATCATGTCAAAGATTCTCCAATATTAAATTAAGCTTTAGGGAAAATTGGCCAGAATGCCCGTGGAAGTAACTAGGGTAGTGATAGAGCTGGTCCCTTGTATTTCCTTGAGGGTGCTGATCAAAGGGAACTCTCCCTCTGAATCATCATTGGTAAATGACAACGTATTAGACTCTAGATGAATCTTCACATATTGTCAGCGCCACCATCCCACACCTAAGATCACTGGGAACACCAGGTTTGGCATGGCCAAAAAACAATTGCAGAAGTTATATTGGTAGATTGAGAAGTGTATCAGCCGGCGAATGACAAATGAAGACTGGTAAGCAGAAGAGGCCACCATTACTGAGGAGCTCACATCCATTTCCAGTTTTAATTGTTGTGCCAACTCAACACTCATGAAGTTCCCTGATGCTCCGGTATCCACCAGAGCTTTGAAGGAGACATGATGCAGACTGATACTGAATTTCTTAGGTACAAGGAAATAAGCGGATTTCTGCTTATTAAGATTCGACTGACTCACCATATAGTACAAAAAAAAGATTTGACTGACTCATGGATGAATGAAGAAATAACGGGTATGTTGGGGCCAGGATCAAGGTTCTTAGCTGGGGCAAAAATTGGAATTTCGAGGGTGGGGAAAATCATTTCCTCCATCTGGGCTTAAACAGAATCATTAATATTTAACTCTGGAAACGCCAACTCGGACTTGGGGGTTACAGCAGGGTTGGGACCCATATCAACTGCTAATTTGGTAACAGGCGCATCGTCTACATCTTCATTAGGAAATCCTATCATAGAATTCCCTTTCAATACTGGGAAGCATGGTGAGGCAAAGCTTTGATATTAGTTGTGGTGACACAAATTTGATCTACTGATCCTTGGATGGTGGACCAGGCCACGTGATGAGCGGAAACTGAATCCAAGCTTGCTCTAAAGACTGCCTGAAGCATATTGATAGATAGACCTGATGTGGGAGCCAGCTCACGAAAGGTAGAAATCAAAGAAGCCAAACTAGGGGCTTCGACCATGGCAAGGAGCAGTCTGAATAAGTGGTCTGATTGGGACACAAGGGGTTTCAAGGCGGCCAATACAACAGCCATCAGGGGGTGGAGTCTCCTTCTTGTGAGGAAGTACGCAAAAGACTTCTCACCCAATGGCGGGCATCTCCATCCACAGAATCTAACAATGCGAGCCCTTGTTGGGCATGAGAAACTTCAGAAGTGTTATTGAGTGTGATTGTTGTACGCATTTGTACTTTAGCGAGCGCGTCAAGAACCTGATTGGCGATCTCTTGGGAGGGGATACTCAATCTTTTCCCAGGCCGGAGGAAGTAAGAGGAGATGCAATCTGCACATCTTGGGTGGCTTGAAGAAGGTTTCCCAAAATAGAGTGGTTGCTTCTCCCGAAGTCAGAAAGTGACCAAACAAACAACAAACAGCACACAACTGATTGCACGTTCATCTGGTAGAGAGTAACCACTGCGGCGCCCAATTAAAAACCAAGGCGGAAGTGGCTGGAAATAATAGTTGATCGATTATGTCATGGAAACAGAAGAAGAAGTTTAGACCACCCTGCCAGTCAGGATGTGTGAGCACCCAAAAAGCAAGCCAGAATGCCAGGGGCATTGCCAACCGTATGACTTGATATGGAGCTGGGGAATGTGAAAACACAAAGTGGTGGTGCAACAACAAGGTAAGGAGTATCCCAAAGACAAACCACACTGAACCCATTCCCAACTCAGTAGATTTAGCTGCAGGGGGTAGAATTACTGTGATTGTTTCGACGAGATTCTTGGCATGTGAGGCCATCTCATTGGGGTGACAAGAAGATGGATTCTTTCTTTCCATTGATGGACATAAGGCCATAAGATCCCCATTTATTACTGCCGGAAGTTTGTGAGAATGGGGTTATAGAGCCAAAAATATTGGACTCGCTGAACCCAATTGGTGATGGAGGGAGCCATAGTGACCAAAAGCATTGGTAAAGCCCACCTGGAGTGTGGGCCAACGGGCCACCAGGGAAATGCCATCTGGGATGCGATCAGAAAGGGAAATAAAAATTTGGTTTTTTGGTAAAATTTAATTGTAAAGGAAAGTAAGAAAATCAACTAACAATTTTCTCAGTGCCATGCAACTGATTAAATAGTGGTCAATTGGGTAGTGACAGGATGGGGTCAGGTCCCACAAATTTGACCCAACTGGCGAATTGTTCAGGAATGGATTGGTTTATTTTTTGGAAACTGACATCACAAAATTTGGCGGCAGGCTGAGTCACTGTCAGTTTGACCTCAAACGTCTAAACCAGGGTCAACTACGTTTCCGTCGGTTAGCATAATGGTGTTTAGCCTGATGAGTGATGGGTATCCCCCAAGGCCATCCCATATAGGGATGGGTCCATTTGGTTAGGATTGGGTTTGGGATGGCCAACCCGCCCACGCTCGATCATTTAACTGTTTGTTTGGCCAATAGCAGCACATCAGCTGCAATGCCCAAATTACTTTCAGAGGGCTTCAAACCCTTGTCAATGGTGCCCAATATTTTTTTTACTGGTTCAGTGATCAAATTGGAGCCATTGGGCGATCCAGCTGATATCTCATTCTTCATGCTTTTACAGCCATTCAAATTTCAGCCATCAGCTAGATTACCACCTGAATTAGATCTGAACAATTTCAATTCAGTAATCTCAGCACAGATTTCACTAATTCCCCACAACAGTTCTGCTGAGGTGAGTGTGGGTATTGGGGGTGGGATCTGAAGCAGAAGGACTGTCACCCATCGCCCATCTACTACATTAGTGAGATCGCCCTGAGTGATGAGATGTACCACCATCCTCTTCAGTGTCTTTTTATTCTGGAATGGGAAGATGACCTGATCGAGGGCCAAAGGAAGTTCCCTGAGACTTACAGAAGGGTGTCAGTTGGGAAACTACTGGTTTTTGGGGAAAATGGAGAATCTCAGAATGGAATATGTGGAACTCTTCAACCAGGTTCATGCAATTTGTGCAATCGCGCGCCTTGCCCCAAATGTTCTCATAGGCCAGATATCCTTTCCAAGCCATGAGATATTTGATGGAACATCACGATTTCTGGGATGCTAGGATAACCTCTTCCTCAGCCTCTTCCCCTTTTTGACAATAATTGGTTCCAGTTCCATAGGAATTGCACCTTTGAAGGATGACAGTTGGGAAACTACTAGGCTTTGGGGAACAAACTCATTGCAAGTTGAGATTTCTGACCCTACTGACATGGGCAAGATAGCCGCAGCAACTATGGGGTATAGGTTTGGAGTTTTGAATGGGATGGGACTAGTGTGGGCGGGGATTATCTTCTTTTTATGACCTGATTCAGTTGGAAAGAAGGGACCATTGCTGCGCTAATATCTTCGAGAAAGGTGGAAATGGTAGAGATTAATGGTTGGTTGATTATATCAGGCAGACAGCAAGTAAGAATTGGACTGGCCTGCCAGTCCAGATGCCAGAGCATCCAAGTGGCAAACCAGAATGCCAGGGGCACTGCTACTGGTATGACAAATATGGAACTGGAAGGGAGCTAAATTCTCAACAGATAAAAATGGGATTTTGGGGAATTGTTTTTATTGGAAAATTAAAGGAATGAGGATCAACCAACAATTTTCTCAGTGCGATTCCCCCAATTAAATAGTCGTCAATTTTGAGGGAAAATAAGCTGGGATCAGGTTCCACAAGCTTGACCTAAATGGCAAATTATTTGGAAAATGGGCGGGTTAATTCCCTGGGAACTGACATCACAAAATTTGTCAGCGGGCTGAGTTGCAGTCAATTAGACCTAAGCAGTGAACTATTCAGGAATGGGCGGGTTAGTTCCCTGGAAACTGAAATTGCAAAATTTGGTGATGGGCTGAGTTGTGGTCAGTTTGACCTAAGCGGTGAACTATTTGGAAATGGGTGGGTTAGTTCCCTGGGAACTGACACTGAAAGTTTGGTGGCGGGCTGAGTTGCAGTCGATTTGACCTAAGTGGTGAACTATTTGGGAATGGGTGGGTTAGTTCCCTGAGGACCAACATTGCAAAATTCAGCGATAGACCAAGTTGTGGTCAGTGGTATTGCACCAGGCGCAATGCCCAATTTTCCATCAGGAGCTGCCCATTGGGGGTGATGCCTGACAGATTTGGGAGGGGGAAAGTTTTTGATCATTGTGTAAACCAAATCGCAACTGTCAGGTGTTCCAGCTGATAGCTCAGCCTTCATACCTTTTTGACCATTTGAAATCCAAGTATCGGGCTGATTGCTGCTCGAATCAGTTGCAATCAATCCCATTTTGGTGATCTCAGCGCAGATTTCACTGATTCCTCATAACAATTCTGCTGAGGAGAGTGCAGATACTGGAAGCAGGATCTGAAGTGTAAGGACCATTACCCAGCGCTCATCTACCATGTGAGCGAGATTGCCCTGCGTAATGAGGGGTATGGCCATCCTCTTCAGTACCTTCTTGCTTGGGAATGGAAAGATGGCCCAACTGGCGCCCAGAGGACGTTCACCGGGACTTACAGATAGCCCATACTCGAGTTTTAGCTACCACAATGTCACATTAAGTGCATTCAGAGTAAGATGCATCCCGGTTATTCACCTTGTGTACACTTGAGGATTCAGGTTTTCCCAGGAAACTCATAATATTCACACCAATTTTAGGGTATCTGTTTACGATAGTGTCCACTGGGAGGGCAACGTCTATTCCCCTTAATGACAGGGCATCTGCGACCAGTTCTAGCTGATCTAACAGATTTGGTTGAACATTTGACAAGCATAAAGCTTTGGTTGATCTGGAGAGTTTTTATCCGCCGTTTCTTCAACATGCGCTGGGGGCAGCACATTTACTTTCCCAACCGGCGGGTGGTAGAGGAATGTGTCATCATACTGAGAAGCTTCAGCTATATAAAACACATTAGACTCAGTTGGGAAATGCAAGTTTGAGGTAGCAGAAGTAGAGAGTCTCTTCTCTACTCTGCTCAGGATTTTCCCCGATAGCCCTGCTCTCATTGCAAGGGAGGGATCCATTGGTTGGGACACCATCATCCCATATGTCCATTACGACCACAAATAAAACAACTTACTCCATAAGACCTACGGCTGTGTTTAGGATAGGTTGGTACAAATGGTCGATGATTTTGAAAAAGATCATCATAACTAGACCCCCAACAGTATAGCGACTGCCCCCTGTCAGCGTAGTTAGGCCCAGAGCAGTAACTAGGTCGATGTTGATCAGCAAACAATAAACGCCCATTGGACTGAGAAGAGTATCCTGACGGGATTCTTTCTGCCCAGTTATCTCTTCTCACATGGTTAGGGTGAACAATTGTGACAGCGCGGATCTGCTCAGTATTGGGTGAAGTAAAATTTTAAGATAATTGACATAAAAACTGAACAAGTTTTAGGAGAGGTACGTCCAGCTCTAACAGCGGAGCTATAACATTGTAAAGCTCAGGGTATGGCTTCACCGCTGAGGTCATAGCTATACACACATCAACTTCAGATAGAATGCCTGCTCCAATCAGCACATGCGCTTCCATAGTAAATTGGTCAACAAATGCGGTGAGGGTCTTGTTTTGCTGAAACCCAATGATCAAGAACTTGGCTTTCTGCTGCGACATTTTTACAGTTCCGCTGAACAATTGCAACACCATCTCCTTAACTTCATGGTATGAAACGGAACTAGCTGAGAGGTAACAAACGACTTGATCAGCACTTCCAACATCCAAAGAGGAGAGTAACAGCTTTGCCCTTTGTTGATCCAAGATCCCCTCAGTCACAAACTCAAATTGGTGAAAGAATCCATAAATATTTCCTTTACAATCGATTGGTGGCAACTTGTCATTGTAAACCTTCTGAAGCAACTCATCCTGTCTTTTGAGCACAGTATCTAACACAAGTCTCAACTCCTCATAGGGCCCAGGGCCATTGTTTCGTGCAGATTTCATTTTGAAATAACTGGGATGCGACATAGCTTATGGTTGAATTTTCGTAATTCTGTTATTGGTCAATGGGCCCCCTGTAGTGAGCACCACTGTTGAATCTCTGCGATTCAGTATGTACCCGCTAAAGGGTTTTTTACACAGGGTTTCCCCATTGAACAATTAGAATGGTCGATATGATGATCACCAGTTCCTTGATACACTTGTAACCACTTAACTTTTATAATAAACATGAGAGCAATTCCAAATCACTTCTTTATTAAAATATATTGTTTAGCGGATCCTTCCTTGTCTGCTCCTTCTTCTCTTTCTTCCTTTCTTAACTTAACTCAAGACTACCTCTCCAGTCACCTCGTTTCACTGATATCTCAGCGGCCTTTGTTGGTACAAACTCTTCCACTTAGTCTATTCATGTCGCCATTTTTTCATTGATTTTGGCTTATTATTCTTTAATTATTTATTGCCTTAATTCGAGGTGATCCAAAACCCTTTTGTCAAATGTTGACATCGCCTTATCTCCCTATTTGACCAATTTTCCAATGATCCCAATATCACCTTATTTCAAAGCACTTACATTAAAGTTACGAGTTTGATTCCAGAAGATCCCATTCATTTCGTCATATTGACTTAGGGCTTATCATCCATTCATATTGGATTCGTGACAAAGGTCTTATTAAAAAATCTCCAGAATGAACCAATGCAACTCTGCCAGCACAAATAGTGGCATATTTACACTTGACCCCAGTTGAGGAGGTCCTTCAGGTTCATGAATTCAGGTCACTGGATGAACGTGGTCAAACTGTTGAGCCGCAGCCTAGCATACTGACAGTGGTACTTTGGGAGAATTTAATAGGGTTATCAGAAGAACAAAAAACACCAAATGATAGCTTCATAAAAGAAGTAAGATGAGATTTTTGCTGTTGACCACAATTTAGGGTGCGCTCAGGGAGCGGTCTATTGATTGGACAAAGGGGATCATCCTCCCATCAGGTCTCAGCTGATCCGCTGATCCATAGCAGCTGAAGAAGTTGTCACCGAGATAGTTGATAAGTTTCTGGAATAAAGTATGCTTGAACCGTCCAGGAGTCTGTGGGCTTCACCCATTCTGATTGTACAAAAGAAGGATGGTACCAACCAGGTGGTGATAGACTACTGAAAGTTTAATAGGATTACTAAGAAGTATTCATATCCATTGCCTCAGATTGATAATGCGTTGGATCAGTTAGGAGGATCTTGCCACTTCTTGGCAATGGATCTGATATCAGGATACTGGAAAATTGAGTTGCAATGGCGGAACTGGAGAAATATGTAATAATCACCTCCAAGGGGCTTTTTCAACCGACCTGTATACCTCAAGGGCTATGTAACGCCCCAGCTACATTTCAACGAGCCATGGACACTATCCTCGGTGATCTGAAGGTATCATGCATCTTAGTGTACCTCAACAACATCAATAATTTCTCCTGAACATTTTCTAAGCACCTTGATCATCTAGAAAAGGTATTCTGATGGCTCGCTGAGTCAAACATCAAGATTAATCCTCATAAATGTACCTTCTTCAAAGAACAGTTGGAATACCTGGGGTTTGTGGTAGACTCTAAGGGGCTGAAACCACAGCCAGTCAATGTGGAAACCATCTGAAAAATGACATCAACTTTAAGTGTGACATACAGATATTTTTGGGAATATTCATCTACTACCAGTACTTCATCCCTAACTTCAGCTGTATTGGGGGCCGCTGTTTGAGTTGTTAAAAAAGATGCCATGTTCAAGTGGACAGAACGCCGTCAATGCTCATTTGAAACACTTCAGATGGCGCTGATCAGCTCTATGGTGCTACACTATCTAAATTTTGATAAAGAGTTCTTCATTCAAATGGATGCGTCCTTTCCGCTGTAGGGGCGGCTCTACCCCAAAAAGATGATGAGGGGGAGGAGCACCCCATTGCATACTGTAGTCAAAGTATGAACTGCCATGAGCGTAATTATACCATGACCAAGAGGGAGTGCCTGGCGGTGATCTACACATATAAGCAATTTAAGGTATACTTGTATGGGGTAAAGTTTAAAGTTATAATGGATCACTCATCATTATGCTGGTTGAAGAATCTTAAGGAGCTGGAAGGGTGTCTAGCCCAACGGGCTCTCAAACTACAGGTGTATGACTTTGAGATCCTTCACTGACCGTGAGTTAAGCACCAGAACGTCAATTGTTTATCTAGATTGCAAACTATTGCCGTTATGGTGGATCTCAGCAATGTGATGTACAATAAGATGCTCAGCAGGAAATATGATGATGAACCTCCCCAAGTTATAAAAGTGTTAAGAGATGTGAGAAAATACCTTCCAATGAAATGTTGACTTGTACAAATGGATTGGCGATTATAAGATGAACTTCCCGCGACCCTCAGCATGGCCTGGCATTTCTTATGAGCGCACAATGCAGTCAGACATGGTGGCATGTGAAAGAAATTGAACTTGTTGTGCCCTCAGTATTACTACGAAAGCATGAGCTTTAACGTGCTTGAAACCATTTCCTGTTGCCACCAGTGCCAAGCAGAAAAGCCGTTCCACAAGAAGACTTCATACTGGTTAGCAGAACCACATTTTGCTTGGCATACGGTTTCCCTTGATGTTGTTGGCCCTCTGCCAATGGGAATTAATTGGTCCAAGTACATTATGGTGGCAATCAACCACTCGACCAGGTGGGTTGAAGCATGAGCGATACATATTTGGGGGTAGACACAGTGGCCAAATTTATGATGAAATGTATTATCCAGTGAGATGGCTTTCCTCAGTTCATTCTTACTGATAATTGAACCAACTTCACCTCGCACATCCTTCCAAAGTCAAACGAGCTAATGGGCATTTGCAGGGTTATGATGACCCCATATCACCCTGAGTCCAATGGGATGGTCAAACGGGTCAATGGGACACTGATGAACACACTCCAGAAATTGGTAACATATTTACTAACAATTGAAGTTCTCTCCTGTGCTCATCCGTTTTTTCTTATAACATTAGCTATCATTCTGCCATGGGGAAGAGTCCCTTACTTTATTATATGGATGACACCCTGATCTTCTGTAATTGCTCTATGCTTGTGTAGAAGATACCATCGGAATAGATCCCCACCATTATTTGTTTAGCCTAGTGGACACTGATTAAGTTGCAAACAGAAGCATACTCCTTCAACCTGGCTAAAAAGATAAGGAATCAGGCTGCCGATTAGTAATGGCGTAGCAGGTTAGCTCTGTTCAAAGATGGATATTTGGTTCAATTCCATGACCAACATGGGTTTGGTTGGAAGCACAAATTGGCCAGTATCTGGTTTGGTCCATTTGAAGTTATTGAGAAGACTGGTGTTGATGCTTCTACTATCAAGGACTCTGCGAGAGGTTAGATTATTAAATGAGTGCACACAAAGTTCCTTTGGGAATATAAACAATAGGAGATTTATCTTCCAGTCAATGGGGGTAATGTCAAGTTTCTGATATGACTGGACAATAAGCCCTGTATAGCTATGGCAGATTGGCCAAAATCTGCTGAACATGAAAATTAGTTACAATTATTTGACCACCTTGAGATGAGGAGATATTAGGTTAGAAAGGGTTAAGATTGGATTGTCTCCATATAAAGCAATAAGGCGATGTTGCCATTTGATGAATATTGAGTAGATCGCCTCAAACTAAGGCAATAGGTAATTTAATATTACCATCTTCTTTTATAAAAAATGCGAATATGGTGGAATTGAAAAATCTAAGCAAAGAAGTGGTATCAACCAAATTCACTAATATATAAGTGAGATGGGAAAATTGAAGATGGTGGTTATTAGGATTAAAAGAGCGTGAAGCAGAAGGATCTTCTAGTATTAAAATAGGTAAGTATTGTGGTCAGAGCTAATTGCTTTGTACTTTTATTATATATTTAATTTGTTAAGAGGACTGATGATTCCCACATCATCCATCCGTTGTTTGGTGGGTTTGACCTGTGCGACCCTTATGGCATATCCCAATTGTAGTGACGAAAAATTTTAACACTGCTAATATGCTTGTTCATTCCAGCATCTCATAACTACTTCTGGCAGACCCAGTTTAAACCTGAGTAGATCCTACCAATAAAATAAGAGTTATCACCAGATGCTGTTTGATAATGAAAATTAAAATGTTATAAAGCATTTTTTGTATTTTTATCATTTTATATATATATTTTTCTTTATGATTTTTTATCTTATATTATTTTATTGTAATTTTTTCCTTACGTTTTACTCTTTTTTTCAATGGGACTTAACACATCAGTAGATTCAGAAGTCCATCTTTTTGTAACCATTACTCTGGCTTAGCAGTTCATTTTTGAGCTTAACCAGCTATTGTGGTTTAGAGGTCTTTTTTAAGACTTAGCCGCCTATCATGACTCAGCAATCCCCTCCTGGGATTTGACCATCACCAGGACTTAAACTATTTTTAGTAGGTTCTTTAGTCTTTTGGGAGCATTTTAACTTATTATTCCCCTAGATCCAATACTTGAGATATTTAGTATGGACCCAGTACACTATATAAATATCCATGTGGTTCTTAATCATATAGTCATCAGTCGCCAACTTGGTGATCACCTTAATCGGACCCAACCACAAAATATCCAGCTTATTTCTTCTTCCAAAACCTTGATTGTTACAATAGGCTACCCTATCTGCCACATGGTACTCTTGTATTGCTGGTTGGTTCTTGTCATATGTCATAATTGCTTTAACCCTTTTCTTCAAGGTGGTATCAAATGCCTAAAGTTGCAGATCAATCATTATACTTGCCAGTCAGTTCAGATATTGATTAGTCCTCATCCCTGATGCTGGTTCTGCGGCAGAATAGAATTGGTGGTAATTCTACACTTTGTCTATATAGTAATTCATATGGCGTTTTCCCTGTTGACATATGATGACTGATATTATAGGCGAGGTAACCAAACTTAAGTAAGTTCCACAGTTGTAAATTTTCTTTACAAGCAATTTTCTTAGCGTTGCGGCTAGCATTCCATTGACTCTTTATACAACTCTGTTTGTTTCTGGTTGATGTGGAATGGACACCACTCCTTGGATTTCCATCAGTTTGTTCAGTCTTGGGATAAATAGGAGGTAGGATTGGTTCCTTTGCGCTCATTAAAACTTTCAAGCATCCATGATAGTACACTACTTGCTCCAGGATAAATTCGCTGTGAAGTAGCACCCATTTTGCTCAAGGCTTTGGCTTCTACCCATCTAGTCAGATGGTCTATTGCCAGTATGGTGTATTTCGCTCCTCCTGTACTTGTATTTAGGGGTCCCATATCATCTAAAGACACCATGTCCCGTGTAAACCCAGCTATTACTAAATGGTATCCTGTTATAAATTTTATGAGGCTTGTGGAGTTGCATTTTATGCAACAGGCCACGTAGTTGACAACATAATAGTTGATTATCGTTAAAATACTGGTGAATATGGTCCATGGTTTTTCCTAGGCCACCATGGCCGTCAACTTTATGTGCAGCTCAGATACTTTACACTCGTTCTGATGGTTTTGTGAATAAAGACCATTTTCTACTAATCGTTTTGTATAGTTTGTACATTTTTAATCTTAGTGTTTTCCTTCGCTTTCTTTAGCACACCTTGAATTTCTCAGGGCTTGTTACTAATATTGCCTTAAATCATCCTCTGTAATAACTCATTCACTTGATGATAGACAACTTGGACAGTGGTAAATCTTGACAGTCTGTCAGCATTTTAGTGTGCTGCTCCAGATCAGTATATTATCACAAGTCATAGGTTTGTAGGTTTAATACTGTCAGTCCAGTCACCCTCTGGTTCCTCAGGTTATGGAGCCAGCGTAAAGATGAGTAGTCAGTCATCACTTTAAAGTGTATTCCATGAATTAACACTCAAAATTGCTTGCATGCTTAGATCACTACAAAACTACGCGCACCGTTTTGATGTAGTTTCTTTCCACTGGCACTAGTGTTCAGCTCACATAGGCAACTGGATGTTTTTCCGCCATAATATACTTGAATCAAAATGGCACCAATCACCATTAACGAAGCATCAGTTTAGATGGACTTCCAAACAAAATTCAGGTATTTTAGACTGAACTTGTCATCAAATATTGGTGTAACTCTATAAAAATTCTTGGTCCTCATCATTCCACATGAAATTCTTTTTTTGGATCCTTTAATAAGTGAATGATGGCTATGCAATTCTAGCAAACTCCTTTATGAAGTTGGTAAAATGCCAACCATCCCTAGAACTATTGGGTATTCCAAACGCTCTTTTGGATCAACATCCACCCTTAACTATATGCTTCTGCAGCTGAGGTTGCAGCCCGCTATAGATTACAAACCCCAAATGCTTAAGTTCTTTCTAGAAGAAATGACATTTCCTAATGTTAATCTTCAGGCTTGCTGTCATCAGGCGCTTAAAACTTTTTCTTAGTGCTCCATATGGTCCGTGAAGGCCCTACTAAATACATTGATATCATCCAGATATACTAAAGCGCTGAATAGCTTCCAATCTCTGAGAATAGAGCACATTGCTCTCTTAAAATGTCCTAGCGTGTTGCACAAGCCCTGGGGCATTTTGGTCAGCTGGTACAAATCTGTGCGACAATTATTGCACATTTTTCTTGATCCTCCTTTGGCAAGTAAATTTGTCAATATCCTGAAATCAAGTCCATCGCATAAAAAAGTACTTGGCATCAACTAGGCAATTGAGAGCATTGGTAATTCTCAACAGTTTATAAGAATCCTTCTTAGTAATTTTACTCAATTGGTAGTAATCAATCACTACACAATTTGATCTATCCTTCTTTTACAATTAGGCTCATACTCGCTCATAGACTCATTGACGGAATGAGGAACTCATGCTCTACTAGCTTGCTGATTTCATTGCTGACCACAGCTTCAGACGCTCTAGACTGGTGGACAGGTCTCATCATTAATGGTGGATATTCCCAGCGTTGCCCTTATGGATCACGTTTTTTGTTCATCCCAGATCATGGTCATCTTGGGCAAATATCACCTGATATCTCTCAAATAATTTTAGTACTTCTTCTTTCTTTGCTCTGATAATTCAGCCAGCTGCTCTCAATAGGCCAAAATGTTAATGCCTTCAGTAACATCAACTCAGTAATCTCATCTTGGTATATGATCCAAAGTCATATAAAAACTGATCTCTGCCATCATAATTAAATGTAGAAATGCAATGACTTAATTTTTCTATTTTTCATCAGTTTTCTCCCAGATTATGCAGTAGCACAGTTATATCTTCATGTACCAGAATAACAATACCTGGTGCTACTCATGGCTCAATTTTCAATTTCATCCATGAGCTGATAATTTCTCCATATAACTTCTCTGGGATTTCGAGCTAACCCTGTGTTGACAATTATTTGTGTTCCCAGTAATATAGTGTTCATCATTTCATTTTCAAGGGCATCCCACGATTTGATAGGATCTCCTTTGGAATTTCCCTCCATTTTCGTCCAACCAACTTGTACTGAATGGGAACAATTTCATCATTATATACTGAGTTTACAAAATTTCTCTTCTTTATCATTGTCAGTTCTCCTTTTTACTGATATACTAAGGGCAGAGTTTACCCCAAAATTGTAAGGATGTTCTCAAAATCACACCTCACTCAATATCTCCTCAAAATTCCGCCCTAGTATTATTTTGTAATTCTGATTAGCCAACACTATAGTGAGAGCTGATACCACAAGTGATCTGAACTAAAGTGACAGTGAACTGTATGCTCCACAGGATATTGTAATATCTGGTATGGCCGTTCTATATTACTTCTGGTGTTCTAGTTCTGGCTAAATCTTCGTTAGTCTTGCCATATTGGCTGAAATGATATTGATGAGCGCTTTACTGTCAAACAAATTGCCCACACTCTCACTCAGTTGAAAATAATATCCTCAATTTACACTCAGAGTATTGTAATAAGGTAATTACTGAGTGGATAGCAGCATTATTTGAGGATTGAGCGTATGACTAATTTTGCAGATAAATCAGGGAAAGATTCCTTGATCGCACTAATGGGGAGAAAAACGTTCGCCTCATCTAATTTCATCTTGAGTAATTACTTAAGGTTTCAGCAGATCTAATCTTGTCTGCTAGTTGATGAGCATATGCCTAAGCGCTTCTTTTACGATTTTGGGTTAATTACCCCTCACTTTGGCTTGGGTTATGTCATTCATGTCCAAAATAACAACCTGATAAACCACTCAGGTGTTTAATTATCTACAAACAGGTTGAAATATCTGGCATCGTTCAATATATTGGGTGAACAGGTTTGTCCATGGTGCCAGATTGTTCCTTATCTAGACCACAGGTCCTTTCCTGACTCTTGACTAATCTGCTTCTCTTTCACCTGGACTAGAGTAACTTGCTCCTTGAGTTTCTTGCTCCAACATTGAGCGACTAAATGTACAGGTCTCCCACACTGGTAGCAACAGATTTGCATCTTGTCTGCTCATTTTTGTACTTTTGGTTGTCAACCATCATGACTCAATTTATTGCTCTTTTTTCACCTCAGTGAATCTCATAGTATTCTGGTCTCAGGTCTGATTAACTTTAAAGGCTCAGTTGGGTGCCTCAAAGGTCACTCTTAACATTTTTAGATGATACACCTTCTGAGATGTAGACATCTGAGTCACTAGCGCTGAAGCCATTGTTTGATGAAAAAAGATGGGGCCAAAGTGCTGCTTTTATCGTAAATTGTGTGTCAAAATTTCCAATAGCACTTTTGCACCAGCCAGGATCTGTGATTCCTGATAGATTCATTCCGCAAAATCTGATAGAGTATTTTTTTTTTAGTACTAGATGGTCCCAACCCAAGGGGGGGGATTCATCGATGTAATCTGATAGAGTATTGTATTTTTGAAATTGAATGCCCATGAATCCCTATTTTCAATTAGACATTCATGAAGGGCTTCTAAATTCTATCTTAATGGCATCCTTGGCCCCATTATAAAAACAATTGTCCCCGTTAGATGGGGTAACACCAGATTCTGACAATTGGTGTTCAAGCATTTGATTTTGGTCACTGCCTTTTACATTCACTAAATCTGAACTTTGTCTATTTAAATAGTTGGAAAAATGGAGGGGCGCTACCTGATGGAACGTGAGTAGTTTTGGTGTGCTCTAAAATTCATTTGTGGCTCCACTGGCAGGGTATTCCTGTCTGATGGCACTATTGATTAAAAGAGAAACTTTGGGTTCATTTCTAAAATTGCTCTGAATGACCTAGGCATATTTCTAGGTGATTGAATCTTCCCAACTTGAGATTTGTGTGTGTAGTTGTTGGCTTCTTCCGCTCTATTTGCGCGCAATCACATTTTTGATCCTCCAGTTCCTCTATGCATTTTAATAGTCATGCTATATCTTCATTAATCTGGTGTAAGTATGCTCAACCCGATTCTCACTTGCCTTCTGAAATAATGCTTCTTTAATCAATTCACCCTTCTTGCGCTTCAAGGAGATAACCTTTTCACAGAGGCCATTGTAGATTTTTAAACTAGCTTGGCCTCTTTCTCAGCTTTCTTCACCAATTCATCCAGTGCAGTGAAATCGGCCTGAGACGCCAAGTTGAGAACGTTCTTGTTCATAGTTTCTAGCTCCATCCAAAGCTTTCTTAGTTTGTTCTTATAAGACATGGTTGATTTGATCTTATTAAATCTGGCTTAAAACTCAACTACCCTGTAGTAAGCACCAAATGTTATTTTTGGGAACCGTTTACTCATTTCTGATATTATCTTGCTTCATCTCCCTTTATTAACTGCATAGGTTTCTTTGTATGTGCGTTGTATGAATTGTTGATAAGTAATTGAATTGAGCAACACTAGTATGATGATTATTATTCTAGTTGTGCTTTTTCTATCCAAGATAATTATTAGGTCCAACGCAAAACTAAAGCTTGTCCTAATCTTGAATTCATCTGAATATAAGTTTAACGTCTTCCCTTTTCACTGTGGAACTAAACCTAAGAGTAGGTTCAGAGGTTTTCTCTCTTCTGATAGAACTTTACCTAGGATTATGTTTAGTCTTTCTTCTTCATCTAGGCATGCAGAGCTATCTGGGTAACAATAAAATAGACAAATGATCTCTTATCCTTTAACACTAATCTCAAGATATAATAGTCTAGTTATCAAGTACCTAATCTGCAGTATCTTTATTTCCAAAAACTATTCATCTGCTTTAATATGAAAAATGCAAGTAATTTATAAGGTTTTTGGCGCCCTAATTTTTCTGTTGGTGCCTTAATTGGAAAAGATGCCATCACCGATTGATTAACCTCTAGGGTTGCACGAAACAATAATATTCCTCAATAGTTTTAGGTGGATTCTCCCACTGACCTCAGTGTGACCTCTTCTAGGTTAGAACAAAGAACATATCCCAACACCTTTGTTCAGCCTCATCAAGTAGCCCTTATTAGGTAAACAACCTGCTTAAGTTATGGGACTCTTACCCCTAAAAAGCAGGTTGTGATCCCTAAAAAGGTTAACTTGCAAGTTGCTTTATCACAGGTGGCATCACTCGCCTAGCAACTATTAAACCCCTTATTCAATCAGTAACTAAACCCAATAACTCCTAAAAGTTAATTAGGTTATCAATAATAAAACCAACAATCTAATCACTTGTTTATTTTCTAGGATCACCTCCAACAAAACATTGGTGATCATGCGGATCAAAACCTAGCGAATTACTATATATTCATATAAGATAATACTTTGAACAATAGTTATCATAAATAATTAATAACTCTTATATCCACTAGCGAGGTGAATCCCCCACTGTACAGGCAAATGTATTATAATTAATTAAGCTGGGTAATGTGAGCATATCAAAATCAAAAAAGCTGTGTTCTTTCTAACTATTGTACAAACTGTCAGGAGTTGTGTGAAGAGTTCAAAAGGTAATTTTCTATTGCACTATCACCTTCCCTACTCAAGAAGACCACCATTTCCGCCATTAAACTCTCCACCCCACATAAGAATTATGCCTTTCCCAACGCCCCATAGGAGTGGTAGACCCTGTCCTTATAGGAAAGGGCAATGTAGGGCCCAAGGCGTTTTTATTTTGGAAAGGGACATGCACCCTTTTATGTCTTAAAAGAGCTCAAACCCCATGGACTACCACTTGCCCAGATTTTGACCTAGGGAATACCTGGATGAGAAATGAGTAGCAGCTGACCCTCCCTTATTACCAAGTGCTTTTCTCAACCTACCCTTCAGCCCAAACTCATTCTAGTCTCAGATTTTTAGAGCTTTACAAGGAAAAATCAGACAACTCTGTGCATACTTTAGAAAAATTAAGAAAATCTACACCAAAGTCCTCATTCCCCATCTCCAACAGGTGGCTCAATCAGGAGCCACTATGAATTTACATAATCTGACACCTGGGGCAACCCAAGTTGAAAGTAAATTATCTGAAAAATTAAATTTGGGTAAGAACTTAAACAGAAAAAGTCAGAAATGGTGATCAAAACTGGCACCAATTTCTGAAATTAGTAAAATAATCTTTGGCCAATTGGAGCCCACCAAATCAGATCAAATTTAGCGTGGGATCAAAGCTAAAGTTGTGCCTCTGAGTATTAAACAGAGAGACAATCTCACCACCTCAAATTGGTTTTCAGTGATTAAACCCAGTGTCATAGCTTTGTAACTCCCCTCCCTATCACATCATAAAACCCGCCATCCTCCAATGGTAGGATTTTGGGTTATTTGCTTTAATAGATAGTATCCCTTAAAACTAATCTTAATGTTTTCTAGTTTATATTATTTTACGTTAATACCAAACTGTTCCATCTCTGTAGTATGCCTTTAGAAAAGGCCTATCAGATAGCTCCACTTTAGAAAGAGACTATGGTGGGAAACTCTATCAGTTTGCCAACTACAGTATCTTTGCAATTACTAGAAACGCCCCTCCCTCTCTCACACTTCAGAAGGACACCCAAAACCCCTCTTCCATCTCTCATGAATTAATCCCCAAAGGCAGATTGTTGCCTTTCAGTCTGGAGCTACTGTTATAGGTTCAGATTCCTGCGCCTACAGGTTAGCTACTTTTTGGCGTTCATGTCCTGACCAAACCCTTCCTATCAGTACCCCCGTTGAGTGGACCCCTTTGGAAATAACATATGCTCACTACAGATGTCATCACCAAGTGATTTTGCAGTGTTCTATGTCAATACTATGCTAATGTACAATGGAGAGGAACTATAGAAGAAAGAGATATGGAGTCATGTATAAGTTGTCAATGAGTTGAAGTTGCAAGCAGATAAACTAATAAGTGAGCTAGCATGGGTCAGTACACCACTTGAACCAGAAAGGATTAATTGCTGGCCTTGGATCAGTTGAAGCAGAAAGTTAATTTTTAAAAAAGAAGAATGACAAAACCTTACAAAGTATAAACATTATTTACCCCAAAATAAAAAAGCCACAATGGTTAGTTGGTTTACATGGGACAAGATATGTAAAAATTTGCAAGTCAAATGTCTTCCTCCTCACAGAATGCTAGTTACTTTAGGAGAACGCAATACCAGCACCAACACATCAGCGATGTTTCTAAAACCTGATTAATCAATTGAATCTGAAGAGGATCCTTTTTTTTGTAAATCAAGACTAAATTAACTTCTTGAGAGGGAAATTTAGTTAGATTTTCAGTCATTCAAGAATAGCATGGATGAAGCCAGAAGGAAACAGAAAACTCGCCATGTTCATGATCATGAGTAGAAAAAACATAGTAGATTCTTGGAGCCACTCTTTGGCCCCACCACATCTGGTCAAAGTTAAAAAAATCTTATTGTTGAGTTCAGAAGATCACAGGATGTCAAAACTTGAAGATGAAAGTCCTCACTATGAGAAGGGGGAAGTCTGAGGCACTGTCTGTTTATGAAAACTGGTATTACCTCAAGCCCCAACAGTTTTATTTAGCTAGCACTATTTTTAGTCATTGAAAAGACTGTTTTTATTAGCTTTTTCAAATCAGACCGCAACTCTTTATGCACATGGCCTTAGCAAGGAAATTCACTAAATCCCTGAAGACCATTTTAAGGATGCTTTAATTGATGTCAAAGCTTATCATATAACAAAATTAAGAATTTAGAGTCATTACCAACGTTCCCCTGACTAGAAGACTTTTTACTAATCTCAAAGTTGTTTGTAAAAGTCTAAGATAAGGCTTATTAACCGATTGAACGGAAGTACCCAAATTCTGCCAAGTTCAAATGTAACAACTTTCTGCAAGAAGGGCACTTAAGAATTTCTTTCGCTTCAATTAATTTGGTGTTCAAATTCAAAATTTTATAAAAGTTTCTAAGTTTATCCACCTTTCTCAATCTCTAAACCCAGCCTATGTCAACCAGATGTCGCAGCTGCCCCCATGTGTGGCGGCGGTGTGCCGCCTCCTGGCGTTTATTGACCGTTGCTGAAATGCCCCTGGGATGGCCCAGATAGCCCTAAAAATTCAAACAACTACGTCTCACCTCAGGACCTAGCCCATCACCTTGAACGCTCCAAAGCGGTTCTCAGAAGCCCCCTGGTGCCCACTCAAAGCAGCCTGCATTTTGGCATTTGTCAAGTATGAGATCTCTGCCCTACATGAGCACAGCCATTATTGAGTGGCCATGGCGGTGTACAAACCTTCCAGTTTTATTGATTTCCACCCATTTAAGGGGTACTTTGACCTAGGATTCTTCTGTGAAGCACACGCTATGGCGGTAACACAGCTGCCATTAAGCTACAAAAGTACCAAAAACTAATTATTAAAACTTGCTTGCAAGTGAGGCCATACTGGTGGTCCAGTTTTCCAGCTTACCCTCCCACCTCTCTCCCAAATGCCTCCAATATGAGCTCATGGAGGTATTGGCTTCCTGCGGTGCTGACCCTGTGCTGCAGTTCATGGTGCCAAAATGGCGCCTATCATCTTTCTGGGCCTTGCACATTTGTAATGATCAGTCCTTTCTGTCATGACACCTGCCTCACAATACCCCCACGCTATGATCAGATCCACCCCCAATCATCCCTTCTGGGCACACGTTGAAAAGGCTGCGATATTTGCCCCTTGTGCTTTAATCTCAACCATTAAAAGTGAAAGTGCCCCATGCTTTTCATCTAAGCTGCCTCCACATCTCCTCTCTTTGGTATAAGCACCACTTCTGATTCTACTTAATTTTTTGCTTAGAGATTTGTCCTCCCCCACCATTGACTGCTAAGGGTGCTGCTCCCATTGCTCTTCCTAGTCGAGTTCTAACCACCCAAACCACTCTTGAGAAGATGACAGCTCCTGCACCAGTAGAATCGCCGTGGTCCACTGTGTGCAGCCAATAAGCAGCTGCCACCCAACCAACACCTGTTGCTGGCTCATCACTGATCTAATTGAATTCTTTTGAGGCTCTCAAATGAATTGATGACGCAGATAGCCCCTATGTAATTAATCTTGACTTTGACTGGTCTTTATTCTTCTCTCAAATCCTTAAATCTAATACCTCTGCCATTTCCATCCTTGAAATGGTTCTTAATTTACAAGTTAATTAACCAAAAAGTTGTCAAAGCAGCCGCTGCCTCCACCAACTCCCTCATCCGCCATGCCTCACAGCTATTAAACCATTTTGTAAGGTCTTCCCTATTACTAATTTTCTTATAGATATCCCTGAAAACGCTAAATTTGATATCAAATAACTAGATTTTGCAGCTGGTTGTGCATGCATCAACGTGGCGAGTTCCTTGCTCTATGACCCAACTACCCCAAACCTGCCAACGAATTAAATCCTTCACTTGTGTGCCTGGCCTAATTACCTTTGTCAAATTTCAACTCACCCAATATGTTAATGTATGCTACACTTCTGGCTTCCTTGATGAGGAGAACCCTCATCTCTTTCTCCTTTTGCTGAATGCCAATGATGCACCACCCCCTTCTATCTGCCTTCAGTCACCACCTGAAACCAAACAGATAAAATAATCCGCGCCCCATCTTCACATTCTAGAATGGATGCTCAGGCTAATGTTGTGGCACCATGCTAGGATTTTTTCTATATATCCCTTTGTTTATCACATAAATAAAAATGCGTGGAGGACTATCTCTTGAGTTGAGCACCACTAGTACTAAAAAAGATCACTTCTGGAGAATTTGTCAAAAACTAAAGGAAGAAAAGAATGTGGAACTTAAGAGGATTGTCAAAATCATGGATTTGTTCAAGGCTCTCTGGTGCTAATCGCACATAATTTGACAGTATTAGAAAACAGGTGTAGTGAAACTTGTAACTGCTTGTCAGGATTCTCCCTTAATTGGGGGAAGCCCTGAATAGGGGTCTCGACCCACCTACAGGTGGAAGCTGGATTGGGCTCCCCATTAACTAGGGGTAATCCTGATCTGAAGTATCGAGGACTGACCCCAATAATTAAATTATTATTTAATCAAAATCAGCACTGGCGACTAATGCCAAGGATGCCAGCCAATCATTTTCCCTTTTGGGTGCACCAGTGACTTATGCCAAGGATGCGCCCAATCCCCTTGT
>JAKSZP010016528.1:0-33194 GCA_022478985.1 Massospora cicadina | reverse complement strand
AACCCACACACATCAAAGCCATTTGGTTTTACCCCAGGCCTGACAAAAGTTCCAATCGCTGTCCATCCCAAGTCTCAGCCTCAACCTGGGGTCTATCCAAAACTAATGTTCTCTCACCCCCTCTATCTTCCACACCAGATTGTCCTGTCTTGCCAAAGATCTGGGCAATGTGATGTTGCGGGAAAGCCTCAACCGTTACAATGTTGCTCCAACAGTCAAATATCTAGGTATTTAACCTACTTAAAAAGGTTGTAAATGATTACTATCTGAAGTAATCTCCTTTTTTGGTTATACCATCAAAAGCCCTAGTAACTATTAAAATTCTGCTTAAGTTACACATATATACTACTGATTTTATTTAAGCTACTCAACTATGAGAAAAGCCATCATCCTGCATAATAAATGTTTCCAGGTTAAGTGAATATTTTTGATAGCAATGATCTGACTAAATACCCCAAAAAGGGCGTTAATCTGATCAAACATCATGTCAACTCATATGATCCAAATTGTTTGTCAGATCCTTAGCTCAAGAACCATCTTAATAGTAGCCACCAGCTTAGTTCCACATATATTAACATTTTATGCATCAAGATACCTTGAAATAAGCCAATGTCCTAAAATGATAAAAGGAAACCTAATTAAATTCTTAAATTCACCCCTTTCTGAAAACAGTTTTATCTTGAGAAATAGAAAATATAGCTTTTTCGAATAATAAAATCACTTTTTACACTATATAAAGATCAGCTGTCCTTCACTAAGTCACTTCACTTAACTTTATATATTGGAGCTTTAATTGCATGGACCCAAGTGGGTATCCTAAGGCCTCAACTAAATAGCAAGTACCTGTAATATACTAAGTATACTGTAAGTGCTTTTAGTGCAGCGTCATTTGGGATTGGCATCTTCAAGTGTTTAACAAGAAGAAACCCTAAAGATGATTCCCACTATGAGGTCATCAACTGCCAGTTATATACCTAAAACTAATTATTGCACCATGGGAGGTATTTTTGTTGATAGTGTCACTCATTGGGTGAACAATGGAAATGGTGAAGATTATACCCACATGGAAAGTCACATTATAATATTGTTTAAATAGGTACAGTTGAATTCCTTGGAGATACCAAAATTAAGACATGTTATTCAGATTTTAACAAATTAGTGAGAGACCCAAAACATGGATTTCTGAATCCTAGTGACTGAGCCAGCTGCAGGTAGCATCTATTGTAGACATATTTCTAATGAGTTTGTATAAAACCAACATTTTCCCAAAGAGATATAGAAACAATGCAAACCTCTCAATATATTAAAGGGTATACATTTAGCCTTGTAACATATTGCACAGCTGTCAGGTAATTATCACAAGGTTTTCTATGCTATAATTGGTACCCAAGATGCACTGATATTGGCCAACAAAAAGGTCTTTAATATATTTTTTCTTCAACACATTGATTTCCGCAGCAAAATTGAAGCAAATTGTGCTTACCTTAATTAACTTTACAATCAGATTTCTAACATTGCTCTGGAGATACTAAGTATGTAGAGCAAGAATTAGAACTATCCTGGAAGGATCTTATATAAATATAAAACCTAAAAACTACTTGAATCTATAAATTTATTGTGGGGAAGGCCAACCATGGGACAGACACTTCCGAATATGACTCAGAAGAGACAAAACTTAGTACCAGGGGAGGCACCCCAGAGAAGCGATGCTATCTCTTGTTGCCAGCGGGAACGCCACTTATGGGGAGGGGGAGGAAACGTGTGAAGGGGCCATAGCCACAATTGAGCACGTGTGGAGGAAGGGGTATAATTTGATGAACCAGACTGGGAACCAGGAGGAGACCAGCTGTCAGCGACGTGGTGGGAGGTATCCAAACATCCACACTTGAAAGTGGTCCGCCAAATGAGACCGGAATCTGTGGACAGTTTCTGGGAGGGTGGGGGTGGAGCCTGCGATGGCATCTAAGACAATCGTGTGGATGGTCCACATGGCGATTGCAACCACCAAAGCATGAAGGGAGGGCAGAAGGGGGGAGGCCATTGATAGAGCGAAAATATCTCTTGACAGACTGAAGGGATGCGTTTTATCCTGGCCCAGAAGACATTGAACTTCGCGCCATATCACTTTAGAGGTAGGGCACTTCTCCAGGCGGTGAAACAGCGTTCCATACTGGCCACACACGACACAGGATGAGTGTAGAGCGTTAGAGCGCTCAGCTGTAAGATACACCCACCTCAGGCAGCGCCACACATGGGAGAGGACTTGAGGTTGCAATAGAGGATGGTGTACATATTTCCAGATATTTTTTTGGGTCTCAATGGAATAAGGGATGTCCATCATGTCCAGGTAGTCCACCCTGGATAGGACATGGGGTCGAATGGGGATCACGCCATCATGGATGGGTAGCCCCTGTACCTCTTGTGTGAACTGAGGAGAGGGGCGGCCTTTTTGGATTGTATGTCCACTAATATAAATTCTCCACTCAGCGCTCCGCATGGAGAGGAGGATACGTTTGTAGTGGATTTTAGTCCCGTGAGGACTTGTGGCCGATGTATGTGAAGCGAGGTATTTCATCAGGGAGTGGGGGTTTGATGGATTGTTGAGGCCCAAGGCGCGGGAGAAGTTGGAGCGGGCTGCGCGGGACCAGTGTTGGGAGGGGAGTGTAGGGGTGGTGACGGCCGCAATCCAGGTACCCAGGATCTTGGTGGCATGGGCTTTGAATTCAAGCAGGCCCATGCCACCATGATGTTGAGGGCCAAACATGAACTCTAACCGCACTGGTGGAAGGCGGCCTGACCAAAGCCATCCTTGCAGCAAGGCATACAAGGATTTGTAGAAGCTTGGGGAGAAGGGGATGGCATGGGCTCCAAACCAGACTTTGGAGAGGAGCATGGAGTTGGCTAAAACAATCCTGCCAGTAAGGGAAGTAGGGTGGGCTCTGAGAGAGGCGATTCGCTTCATCACGTTATCCAGAATACGGCACTCCATTACTGCTGACGCGTATCTGCATGCCTCTATCCATACGCCCAGATGGCGTACTGGTCCTATGGTAGGACGTGGCACGAAGGGGAGCACCAGTGGGGCAGTGTGTTTTGAATTAGTAGGGCGAGGACGTGGGCGAGCAGATGGGCCAGGTTGGGAACTAATTGCTGGGGTCCAGCAGTTATGAAACTGACCAAGGAGGATGATTTTGGTTTTGGAAGCGTTCAGTGCCGCGTTGCTTACCCGAGAATACTTCTTGATGAGAGCTTCAAGCGCGCGTGCATCTTGATTATTAGACACCCCCACCACACAATCATCTGCGAACGCCATTATCTTGACTGGGGCTTGGCCTGGCACGTGGACCTCAGTGAGTTGGGCATTCACATTTCGCAGTAGTGGGTCAAGGCTGAAGTTGTATAAGAGTGGGCTGAGGGGGTCCCCTTGTCGCAAGCCCCTTTGAGGGCGGACTACTTCCGTTCTGGCAGGAAGCCTGGGCCACGCACTGCCATTGTTGCCAATTCTGTGAGTAGCATTACCCAGTTGATGAAGTGAGGGGGTAGGCGAAATTGATGGAGGCAGGCCCTGAGGTATTCCCAGTTAACTCTATCATAGGCCTTTTTTTTAGTACTAGATGGTCCCATCTATCATAGGCCTTTTGTTGGTCCAAAAATACAAGTGCCCCAGAGGCTGTGGACTGACATACATTAGCCACAGAGTGCACGTTATCCCAAATCGACCTTCTGGGGATGAAACCAAATTGTTCTAAGGAGATGGTGGCAGATGCTACAGTCCCTAAATAGTTAGCCATGATTTTTGTTAAAATTTTGGTGTCTGTGTTTGTTAAAGAAATGGGGCGCCAATTGGCTAAGTCTAGCTTATCCCTTTCCTAAGGAGTGTGACAGTGAAGGCCTCATGTCCTCCTGGTAGGAGGCGCATTTCCATCAGGCTTTGGTTAAGTGAGGCGAGCAGCAATGGGGATATATATTTGAAATATTTTTTGTAAATCCATATGGAATGCCATCTGGGCCTGGGCATTTTTGGTTTGGTGCACCGCGAATGGCTGTCCATAATTCATTCGGAGTAATCAAATTCATTATTTACGGGTATCAGAAGATGGAGCAGATGTGGGCTCAGTCAGGAAATTCCGCCACTTCGGCTGGCTGAATTGGGTCAGAGCGGTACAACTTGGAGTAATACTGTTGCATTTCAATTGCCACTTCGGCCAGTATATCCGCAATGGAATTATCTGATCTTCACACCTGTGTGCAGGCCACACTCTGGCGTGGTGCAAATTTTTTTTAAAGAAATGTGCAGTGCACTTGTCGCCTTTTGTGATATGTGTGGCCCTGTACTGAACACAAACCTGATGTTTGTGTTATCTTTCAAGTGTGTTGAGGTGGGCAGCTGCCTCCGCCCACTTCTGTCCCCATGCAGATCTGTATCCTGTAACTGGGATGTTGGACTCTAAGTGTGCCAATTCTGCCAGAGCGCGTGAGATAACTGCTGATATGGCTCGTGAGCATCTGGAGGAGAGATGGCGAGAGTGGCGGATGGTGTCATCTTTGAAAGTTGCCCATGTGGAAATGGGGTCCGCGCAAAATGGTGTAACAAACTTTTTTGCCATAGTTGCCTCTTCTACCCACGTGGAAAATCCTGGCGACCTGAGCTCGGGGGGCAGATTTTGTACCAATGTGGGGCCTTAGCAGCCGTGACAGGTAGGTGGTAGGTTAGCAAGACCAGTTGATGGTTGGAGAATTCCAATTTTGCTGTCTTGAAGTGGGAGATGTGGGGTTGGAATTTCGCTGGCATTAGAATAATGTCAATGCGGGTCATGGACCTTAATTGGCCGTTGTGGACATGGGGCCATGTCATGTTTTTGAGCAGCGGGGCATGCCATGGCAGCACATCCATTAACCCGAGGGTGGCCTTTAGAACGCGTAGTTCTACGTGACCCTGGGGGTGTGGGGTGAAGAAGGCCACTGGTCCGTTGGTGTGTTTAGCCAACAGTTCATGTCGCTGACTATGAAGGAGTCTGGGGGTAGCGGGATGGATTTGACTGATGAGAAAAATTCCTGATGCTCGCATGCACCATTTGGGGCATAGATGTTGATGATTGCATGTGCTACATCGGCCCATGAGAAGGTGACAATGAGCACTCGGCCATTTAGGAATGTTTCTGAGGATAGAAATTTGAAAAACTTATTTTTCTGAATTAGCACCCCACAGTGCATCAACCAAAAGGATAGGAAGGAGTAGCATTGTTTTCCAAGCTTCCTCAGAACCTTGTGGACAGTGGGACTCCTGGATGGCCAGGATATCCATGGGTAAATTGTGTTGTAAAAAACTCAGTTTCCTAGCCTGGGATGGGGAGGCCTTGAGTCCGGCGATATTCAATGTCCCTATGGTGAAGGTTTCCTTATTGCACCTTAGGTGCGAGGGGGTGGGCACCCGGGCCCACCATCCTCTTCTAGACCCCCGCGGGCCTTCACAGCAGCGCGGGTGTTAGCAGCAACACTATCAGAGTTTTTGTTGATTTTTTCATAAAGAGTTGCATTGGCTTTAGCCTTCACTTTTTGTTTTCCCGACGTCGGACAAATTTTTTGTGGTGCAAGTGAGTTTGGTGCATCGTTGAGTGGGCCAAATTTTTTTTTTCAGTTGGGATGGGTCCCAAGTCAGTTTCAATCAGAGCTTGGGTGCAACGATTGGGTGAGATCAAATCTCCCATCGGATCCTCAGATTGAGTGGCCTGATCAGCATGGGCTTCCCAATCTGATTGGTTGATGGATTCCTGAGTTGCTTCTGCCATGAAGGTCTCCATGTCCTCCTGGCATTGTGAGTGTGGGATAGCAGTGGTGGCTTTGGCCGCTTCCTTGGCCGCGGCCCTATGGGCCTGCTTGGCTTTCTTCCACTCTTGTGGGGAGATAGGCTTTACCAGTAGGTAGCAGCCTTGTGCTCCCCACAGGAAGGCCTCCTTGGTGCTTGCAGTTGATTTGTAATGCGCCTCTCCGCTGGCCATGGCCGCTGAGGGGTGTTCTTGGAAGTGATGCCCTCCTTGATGGGGCATGCATGTGCCTTATGGCCAAATGCATCACAGTGGGTGCAAATGGGGGGCGCGCTGTCCATGATCACCTGGAATGGGTGGGTGGTATGCCCTGCGATATCAATAAAAGTGGAATGTGGGATCTGGGTTAGGTCCTTTGCGATCTCCTCAGTTGGGGTCAGAACTGCGATGGCTTTGCCAGTGCACAGGTGTGGCATCAGCATGAAGCATTGCATTTCAAAAGATTGTATTTTGCCATATATGGTGAGACCATCTTTCAGGTGTTGTTCCAAATTGTTACATTATACCGTAGTAGGCAAAAGTCAAACGTGAGGAAAATTTAGTTTGATTTTGTCCATCTGGTGCATTTAGTTTTGACGACCCGTTGCCCTTAAGGGAGGTTGACCACTACGTGCACCGCTGCAGCCTCATCTGCTGCCATTTTGCTTTCAAAACCTAGGTCCAGCCAACCACATGACATGGAGTGAGGTGCAATGTACACCGCAGTTGGGAAAATTGTGTGTACATCTTCACAAAATTTTTTCCCATAAGGCCATTTTTTGGATGTCCAGAAACACGCGGACTCCAAATTCCACCGACGAAAGTGGCTGGGAGTGTGGCGTGTTGATATACTGGTTGCATCGTGCTTGCCATGCGAGTATCTCCGGGGAAATAGTGACCGCTGGTTTTTTAGTATTTTTGTCAATTCCGCCGGATTCTCTGGGGCATTTTCGAACGTTGGAGGCCGCGGGCTTTCCACCTGCTCCTCTTACCTTGCTTACCCAACTGCTCCCTGACATGGGTGCAGACTAATCTCCTCTGTGAGGTTATCAAACTAGATTCAGTCTTGAATTGAATAGGTTGCAATAGTGATTGCAACGAGAAAGAAAAGTTAACTACTTGAATCTTATACCACCAAGCTCCATCAGTGCAAAGCCAAAGAACATAATCAGATGGTCGCTCAATCCTTTTCCATTCAATGAGATGATGACAACCATCTAAGCATCTAAATTCTCAACTGGTGCATATTTGAACTTTATTAGAGAACTTGAATCAAATTTGAAACTCTTTAATTCCAGTGATACCTTAAAGCCCTATAATATTTTGCTTATGTTAAAAAGAATTTGGTAACTTTGGCCAATAAAACAACCTCCCAAACTCTTGCCAACTATATGTATAATTTTTTAAAAATGACTTAAAGAGCCAAAATACTAGCAGTGAATCTCAAAACATAGGCTATTATCACCTTAATGTTGCTTTATAAGTAGGTGAGATAAGATGAAGAATGATCTCATCTCAAATATTCATTCTTAACAAATTGTCTAGTTTAAATGCATTAGGTAGGACCTATTCAGATGCATTTAAACTTTAGAAAGACTAAAACATTCTCTTAGAATTTTTTGCTCCACTAATGAAATCACTAAATTTAATCCTGCATTCAGAACCTTATAACTAAAATTTTTGTCTTTAAAGAACGCATAGATGTGTTAGACATTATTTCAAAACAAATCTGAAGACGTGGAAGAACAACTTTAACCTATTTAAGACTTAATCCACTAATTTTCCCATGACCTTGATTAATTTGATTTTTTTTACAACACTACCAAATGTAATGCTCATGGGGTACATAACTTCTTTAGTTTAAAGACAATCATATTCAGGCCAACTTTTAAAAAATGCGTTTGCGTCTGGAAAAGGAGCATCAGGTATTTCCATGTGTTTATAAGCCACCATGAAAGGCATAACAGATTGTCAAAAAGTTGAGTATACCTTATCTTTCTTGAGTTTGATGGCCCAGAAGTAATTGTGCCTCATATAGATAGCCTAAAAAACTGGGAGGAAGTTAAGGAAGAGCTCACAAATAAATTGGTTTAAGAAAAATACAATAATGAAGAAACAAGCCTTTGTGAAAATCATACTGCACCAAAAATGAAAACCTGAACAACTTTTAAGATTGCTTCTATATCAATGCTCAAAATTTGCTGACTATTTAGATGCTTACTCTTTTGAAGATGTGTATGCTGTCATAGATGGATTGAACATTAAACCTGAATTAGCCATGTATATCACCTCTGATAAAAGCATCTTCAACTAATACCTTATTTTATTTAACCAAGGCAAGCCAACCAGGGGATGGGCATTACCGAATATGTGTGTAAAACGAAGAAAGATAAGATTGGGCACCCTGGGGTACTCAAGTTACCCCTGTTGCCAGTGGGACTGCCAGGTATGGGGGTTGGTGCACTACTCCAAGGGGGTTTCCCCCGCTATGGAGCAGGTGTGAAGGAAGGGGTCTGTGTGTAGGAACCAGAGTGGGAATCACGAACCTATGAGCGTCTGTTGCCCTGGCCTCATATATCCATAGAGTCAGGCTTGAAAGTGCTCCAATAAGTGGACGTGGAACCTGTTGATAACCCCATGAATGGTTGGGACTGTGCCCCTGAACGCATCTAAGACAATGGTGTGGATTGTTCACATTGCAATGGGTATCATTAGGGAACGGAGGGTAGATGGGATTGGTGACTTGATCTGGAGCGTGAGGAGGCTCTTTGATATAGAATATTCCTGCTCATTTTGGATCTTAAGCAGACGCGCGACTTCCTTCCATATGGCTTTGGATGAGGGGCATGTTTCTAGGCGGTGATGTAGGGATCCCTCCCCTCCACATACTGCACATGTTTTGTGGAGTGAGTTGGAACAGTCCGCCATCCTATAGGTTCTTCTCAGACAGCGCCAGGCGTTTACTCTTATCCTCGGCTGTAGGAGTGGGTGGTGAGTCATTTTCCACATTGCCTTCTGTATGGTTAAATCATAAGGAATGTCCAACATATCTAGGTATTCTATCCTAGCTATGTTTGGGGTTGTTGCGAGCATATCTTTTTGGGGGTGGTTTTCTGGGTTTCTTAATTTGAAGTGGGGGCTGGGTCGTCCCCTTCCCTGCACAGTGCCTGTGTTCTCTACGGTCCATCCCATGCGGCGGATGGTTTGGAGGATGCGTTTGAAGTGAGGGGAGGTTCCATGCAGACCCGTTATGTTAGGGTATTTAGCAAGTTATGATGGTAGTATGGGTGGGCTATGTGGGTTGGTTAATTTGAGCGCCTGTGCGAAGTTAGTCCTCGCTGCCCTGGACCAGTGTTGTTGTGGGAGGTCTGGGGCAAGGACTTCCTTTATCCAGGTTCCCAGGATGCGGTTGGCGTGGCTCTCAAAATCTATTAGTCCCATGCCTCCGCTTGAGCGTGGGCCAAAGAGTGTTTCCATCTGTATGGGAGGGTGGGAGCTGGGCCATAGCCAGCCCTGGATGAGCGCGCAGATTGAAGTTATGAAGGTAGGTGAGAAGGCGATCGCGTGGGCAGGGTACCATAGTATTGGGAGGATGAGTGAGTTAGCAACTGTTACTCGCCCCATTAGTTCTGAGAATCTTTCCTTGAGGGAGGCGACGCGGGGATATCCATTGTAGCAAGTTTCTTTCCATTGTCTCATTGGCATATCCCCCTGTTTCCAGCCATATCCCAAGGTGGCGGACAGGAGTGGTGGTGGGAGATGATGCAAAGGGTAAAATGAGTAGGTTTTTCCTTCATATGAGGGTATGAGGTTCTGGTGTTGTAGCCCAGTTGTTAGTGTACTTGCCTAAGAATGATTTCTGTTTTCCTTTTGTTGAGCGATGCATTGCTCAACATGGAGTATTCGTCTAGGGTGCATTCCAGCTTTTGGGCATCATCATTGTTAGCTATACCTGCCACGCAGTCATCCGCAAAGGCCAGTATCTTGACTTTTGGCTGTCATTGTGCAGTTATGCCTATGAGGCATGAGTCAGTTATGCAGAGGAGTGGGTAAAAACTGAAATTATACAGCAATGGGCTAAGGGGGCCCCCTTGTTTGAGCCCTCTGTGTGGTGTAATCTTGTTAGTTAGGAAGCCTGGGCCTCATACAGCCATGGTTGCAGATTCTGTGAGGAGCATCGGCCAGTTTATATATCTGGGTGTGAGTTTGAAAGCGTGTAGGCATTCCTTTAGGTATGGCTAGCTAACGCGGTCATATGCCTTTTCCTAGTCTAAGAAGACTAGGCTCCAGTTGCTTTGGACTGACATATGTTTGCAACAGGGTGTATTTTGTTGCAGATTGAGCACCCCGGTATAAACCCAAAATGGTTGGGTGACATGACGTCAGAGGCAATTGCGCCTAATCTGGCTGCTAAAATTTTTGTTGGAATTTTTGTGTCAGTATTAGATAGTGTGATTGGACGCCAGTTGGCCAGGTCCAATTTGTCACCCTTTTTATATAAGGTTATGGCATATGATTCGGCCACCAAGTAGGAGGCGTGTTTCCAGTAAGCACTGGTTCATAGACGCCAATAGGAGGGGGGCAATTTGTTAAAAATATTTTTTGTAAAATTCGTAGGGTATCCCATCAGGCCCTGGGCATTCCCTGTGTGGTGCACCGCGGATTGTATCCCAAAGCTCCTCCTGTGTAATTATGTTTAGAATATTGTAATTTAGCGGTGTACTTTGTATTCTGGCAGTTTGCATAAATTTTGTGATTTTTGTGGGTCTGTCAGCATATTGCGGTATAATTTAGTGTAACAATGGTGTACTTCTGCCTTGACCTCCTCAGGGTCAGTTGCCACAGTGCCGTCAGCCTTGTGGACCTGTGTGCATGCGGGCTGGTTGCTGCAGGAGTAGAATTGGCAGAAGAAATATGTCAAGCAGGTTTCGCCTTCCTTTATGAACTTACCTTTGTTTTATACTTTGATTCTGTGTTGTTGTTTGAAGATGAGGGTGTTTAGTCAGGCGGATATTTCTGCCCATTTGCATCCCAGTTGGGGCTATAGCCAGATCTTGAGGTATTTAGCTCAAGGTGATCCAGTTCTGCCAAGGTACGCTTGATTGTGGCTGTGTCAACGGTGTACTTATGTAATGCAAGATGTTGGGTTTTGTTAATTAGTTCCTTTTTTAAAATTTCCCATGTTACAATGGGATCTGAGGTGAATGAGGCTGTGAATTCTGGGTTCGTAGCCTCATGTTTGACCCAGCTGGATAGTTTGGGTAATTTTATGTTTTCCAGGTGAAGCTTTCTCCAAGGCAACACCTGTGCATGGGTTTGGGTTGGCGATAGCTGCACCGTAACAAGTCAGTGGTCAGAGAAATTGACTATTTTTGTTGTAAATTTGGAAAATCTTGATCATAGGGATTGTGGGATGAGGATGTGATTGATGCGGCTCATTGATATGAGCGCTCCCTCAAGTATGTTGGGCCATGTCATGTGGGGAAGGAGTGGTGAACCAGGGGGAGGGCACCCTGTAGGCCAAGGGATGCCTTCATTGTGCAGAATTCGATGTGCCCCAGTGGGTATCTCCTGGGGTTAGGCCATTGGTCCGTGTTGGGGTTATCCCAGCAGTTTGAGTCGCCCAACAAGATAGTATCTGGTGGGAGGGTGAGAGTTGAAACAGTTTCAAGAAATTGTCTTCTCTCATTTGTGGTGCACGGTGCATAGATGCATGCTATAGAGATTGTTTCCTCCAGGCATGTGATTGTTGCTACCAAGATGCGACCATGAAGGTATGAAGATGAATTTGTAATTTTAGATTTTTTGATATTTTGGATAATCACCCCACAGTGGGACGTCCATACTGATTGTGATGGTGAGACCCTGGCTGACCAGGATCCTTCTTTTCCTTGTAAACAGTGGGTTTCTTAGGTGGCCAAAATGTCTACAAGGAGTTTTTGTAGGAAATCCAGCTTTTTGGCTTGGGATGTTTGAGCCCTGGCTCCCGCGATGTTTAGTGTCTCTATTGACACTGAGATGCCCGCGGTGCCTCAGGAGTGGTTGGGAGGACCCTCTGGCCCTATCCCACCACAGCTCACTTTGGCCATGCTCTGCATCCTTACTCCAACTCTTTCAGTGATATTGTCAGTTCCCTTGATCTGACCAAATTTTTCATGGGAATTGCAGTTTTTGGATTTGCATTATCTTTTCCCGCACGTGTCTCATGATGGTTCAATGTGGGGTGCTGATTGGGTTCTGTAATTTTGGGGTTCAAATTTGGAGAATTGTGCACCGCATTTTCGTCCATATTGCGGCTGAATTGTTCCTCAATGTGTGCATGATTGATGTCACTTGGTGACTCAGTAGAGTTGCTGTGAAAATTTTCAACCTGGGCATATTGTTCTGATTGGTTGGCTCAGTGTAGATCTGAAATGTCCTCCCAATTTTGTCCAGGGTTAATGGATGATTCCGCGTGCACTGCCACTTCAGCCGCTGCCCGCTTGTGGGCTTTTTGTGCCGCATTGCATTGTTTGTTTGTAACTGGGTCCACGATGGAGTAAAGTCCATCTTCACCCCAGCGGAATGGGTGGTGACCGTCGGTCATTCTGGCGAAGTTTTTGTTACTTTCATCCATGGCTTCCTCACAGTAATCTGCTTACATTAAGCCCTCCTTCATGGGGCATGCGTGTTCCTTGTGTCCTAATAGACTGCAGTGGTTGCATATAGGTGGTGCGCGTTCCAGTGTAACTCAGAATGTGGATGACTGTCCCCCATCTGTAAAGTGAAACTCTGCTGTGCGGAAGATTCTTGATAAGTCATCTTCCACTTTGGGGAATGGGTTGATCACAGCAATAGCTTTGCCTGTGAACAAGGTGGGCATCAGGCAAAATCTTTGTAATATGAGTTGCATAATTTCTTCATAGGCTACGAGGCCTTTGAGGAGCTCCTCCTCAATTACCTTATGAGGAAGGTTGGTAGGGAGAAAGTCAAATAAAATCAACAAAGTTTTTGCTTTGTTCCATCTGGTGTGCGCGGTGCACACTATTTTTTTGCCCTCAGGAGAGGCAATTTTGACGCAGACTTTTGCTGCAGCATCAGCTTTATCAGCTGTTTTGAAACCAATATTGATCCAGCCGCAGCCCATGTTGTTGATGGCGACATATACCGCGTGAGGGAAAAGGGAGGGCTGTGCCTCACATTTTTCTCCCACAGGGTTGGGGACTCATCCCCAAGGAAGAGTCTGAGCCCATGTTCCACCTTTGAAAGGGGTTGGTTGCATTAGATGTACATGTACTGATCTTGTTTTATAGTAAACATCATAAACCCAAATGGTGTCTGAGTTTGTAATTCTGGGCGGATTGGGTTCCTGGTCCCCCTCTAGGGCGTTTCTTGCCCTTAGGTGCACCGTTTAGCGCACCGCTTGATGCGATGCTCGCCCAGGTTGTATTGGATTTATTATTAAAGTCGCCCATCTCTCCTGTGTGATTATCAAAATTGCTGTTTATATCAAATTGTAGTAACTAAAGTGATTGTTACGGGAAAGAAAAGCTTCAAATAATACCTTAATATCAAGGAAGCTTTACTAGATTTGGTTGACATTCACAAGCCTGAATCACAAAAAACCCTCTGTGAAATCAAGAGCTTTTACAGTTGAAGAAACTAAATCCAAGAAATAAAGCGCCATAAGAAAACTTCTGAAAAAGACCAACACATAGTTAGTAATTTTATAGGCTGAACCCTTTTTTGATCAGAAAAGAGATGAGTCATTTTAAACTTAGGTACCTTTATTGCAAACCAGTTTCAAGTATCTTAATACAAACTTGTTCCAATAACCCACCTCACTTTCATTGAGAACCACTTTGGCATTTAAGGTGAAAGGTCAGAAAGATACAGGGTTGTTGGAACATTCATTTGATTGGATCAAGTGTTTAATTCCAGGATGAGTACAAAGAGAAACCTGGAACATGGTGTCACTACTCATGCCTTCACAATAAATTAAATTTACCCCTGAGAGTTCAGAAAGGCCTTTGCTGAGATTATATATGACTGGAGATAAGCCCTAAGTCATTATAGAGGAATGGGTAGAATCCGCCGAGTTGATATGAGTTATGATTATTTGAGCGCCTTGAGATGAGGCGATATTGGGTTGAAATGAATGGTTATTGGATCACTTCCATATGAGGCAATTAGGAGATATTGATGAATATGAAAGTTGATAAATCGCCTAGAATTAGGTGATCATGAATTTAATGAATGAAGAATTGCTGGAACCAATGAGATATGGTGGAACAAATTACTAAACCAAGGAATTGGTTTCATCTGAAGTTGCTGAGATATCAGAGGGAGGAGACAATTGAAGAAAGAGGTTTTTTAGTAGTTGAAAGTGAGCGGAACAGTGAGGATCCACTGTATATATATTATATTAAATAAATAAAGTGCCATTTGGGGCAATTTCCCTTATTCATTAAAGTTTATAAAGTTACTTTGAGGATGATGAGTATCATATCATTAGTCTTATTGCTCAGTGGGCTTACCCCTGTGCAAAACCCTTCGGCGTATCTCTGAAATACCTCCAAAACTATAACAGTGGTGCTAACTACAGGGGTCCCATTGATCACAAAAAACAATTAAAAATTCCTCAGTTGCCAGCCATGTCATATCAGGCTTGCTTTGACAAGATATATTTTCAACATGCTGCAACTGTTGAATATGCAGAACTCAAGCTTGCTCTGGACGCTGTGCTCCAATGGAAGAAGGAGCTTTTTCAAGAGGTTTGTATTGATAAGCTGCATCCATTTGATCATAATGAGAACACCCATGGCTTCTTTAAGCGATTTGAGTTTGCAGTAGAAAGAGCTTCAGATCGGTGTTAAGCAAAATTATTAATATCCACCTTGGATGTTGGAAGCGCTAACCAAGTTACTTGCTATATCACCACCAGTTCCTTTACCTATCAAGAAGTGAAGGAAACTGTTTTGTGGTTTTTTGGAGGAACTTCCAAGATGGTGCAGTGGAAGGCTGAGTTCTTAACCATCAGGTTTCAGCATAATGAGACCCTCACCACATTTACTGATCAATTTACAGTGGAAGTCCATGTGTTATTTGGGGCAGGGACTTTAACCAAATCTGACATATTTATAGCGTTAACCTCCACTGTAAAACCATACCGTGAGCTTTTAATGCCATGGATCCGTATTTAGAGGACAATTTACCCTTGCTTAAACTTGTTTGAATTTTACGCCATCTGTCTGCTACCTTCCCTTCATCCAATATAGATTGGAAACATATCGCCTACGCTGCCAGACTTTCTTATTTGGGGGAATTATCCCTCCCTATTCAGCGTCCATTTAGTAACCCCTGGCCTTATTACCAATACACGCCTTGCTCCCAAACTGAGTTGCCATCAGCAGGTCAACTATCAGGCAGGGCCTGTTTACACCGCTTGAACCCAGTCCAACTATTGTGGTGGCCCATATTACAACAATCAAGCTAGCAGTTCTTATGGGGTCAATTGATTTTCGTGTAGTCTCTCTAGAGACCTGGCCAAAAGTCGCCTCAATCTTCAGGTCCATTACTTACCACAGGAGCAGTACAATCAGGGAAAAGTCAGAGCGGAGTAGAGATATGGATCTCTACCTTCGCTATTCTGACTCAAAACGTCCCACCTGAACCTTCACCGTACATTCAGCAGAAGTCCCTCAGTATTATGACGCTTCCTATATCAGCAGCCTATTAGAGGGGTGAATGTGCTGATATGAGCACAAATCAAGGACACAGCAGAAGCAGGCCCCCAGGAGCAACAAAAGCCTTATGCTTGTCAAATGTTTGACCAACTTTCTACAGATGAACCAGATCCATCCGCTGATGCACTTCTCTTAAAAGGGGTAGACTCTGCCCTACCTGTGGACGTTATTGTAAAAGAATACCTTAAAATTGGGGAGAGTACTATGAGCTTCTTGGAAAACAATATCCAAAAAATGTACACGTTTTAAACAATTAGAATGCATCTTACTCTGAGTGTACTTGCTGTGACATTGCCATACAAAAACCCGAGTCCATGCTATAATTGATACAGGCGCCCCAATCAACATAGTGTCCACAAATTTGGTGGAGAAATTGGCACTAAAGCCTGACGTGGAACATCATATGGTGTATGGGACTGCAGGCGCAGAAAGCACGGTCTCTGAAGGAGCATACAGCGCGCTACCCATGTGGTTTGGGTCCATCATTATCGTAGACCTAGCCATAGTGTTACCAAACAATAACTATGACCTGTTAATTAAACTGCTTTTATGCATCACTTTGTGGCTGTTGTTGATATGACAGTGGAGACCTTTGAAATTCCGCGGCAGCAGATCCCAATCTACTTCACTTCCAGTGGAATGCCAAAGGATCCGGTGCACATGGGTCACATTAACCTTTTATATGGTGATGGGGTGATTCTGGTTCATTACCATCGACTAAAGAGCAATACCCAGGACCTTCCCCATCAAATATAAGAATATCAAGGGCTACCGCTTAGAGCTTCTGGCCTTATATCTATCCCTCTGGACACCAAGTAATCATAAACACCAGTTAGAGGTGGAAGTGCCTGCTGGTCTATATTAGGAGGTCATCAGGCCCTATCAGCAATTGCGGCTTGAGCCCCATGTGGCCCCAGGAATTATACTTCTGGGGCATGGGGAGATCAAGATCTTAGTAGCAAATCTTCAGAACAGGCCAATGCAAATCCACCAGCACCAAATAGTGGCGTATTTATATTTTATCCCAGTTGAGGAGGTCCTTCAGGTTATGAGTTTGGCTCACTGGATGAATTTGTTCCTCTCATCTAACCACATCTTAGTGTAATGGCAGTTGTACCGCGTAAAACTTTAATGGGGTTAACGGAAGACCAGAAAGATCAAGCGGAAGCCTTATTTCAAAAATACAAAGAGATCTTTGCTGTCAATGATCATGATTTAGAGTGCACGCAGGGGGTGATCAATCGAGTGGACACTGGGGATCATCCCCCATCAGATCTCAGCCAATCCGCCAGTCTAGGGCAGCCGAGGAAGTAGTAAATGAGGAGATTGAAATGCTACTCAAACAAGGAATGCTCGATCCATCAAAGAGTCCATAGGCATCACCTGTTCTGATTGTAAAAAAAAAGGATGGCAACAACTGCATAGCAATAGATTACCAAAAGCTCAATAGTATCACCAAGAAGGACTCATACCCTTTGCCACAGATTGATGATGCTTTAGATAGGTTAGGGGGAGCTCGTTACTTCTCCACGATGGATTTGATCTCCAGTTAATGGCAACATGAGTTGCCCATGGCGGAACAGGAGAAATGCGCCATAATCACATCCAAGGGGCTTTTTCACCCAACCTGTATGCCTCAAGGGCTGTGTAACGCCCTGGCTACGTTCCAATGGGCGATAACACTGCCCTTGGTGATCTTAAGTTGTCCTGTGTCCTAGTGTACATAGATGACATCAACGTATTTTACCATATGTTTTCTGAACACCTTAACTATTTGGAGGAGGTATTCCGCCAGCTGGCTGAGGCCAACATCAATACCAAACCCTGAAAATGTCACTTTTTCAAGGATCAGCTGGAGTATCTCAGATTTATGGTCAATGCGACCAGGTTAAGCCTCAACCAGCCAAAGTGGAGGCTATCCGTAAGATGACTAATACAAACAGTAAGCAGGACATTCAGGTATTCTTGGGAATGGTCTGCTACTACTGTCGCTCATACCCAATTTTAGTTGTCTTGGAGGACCACTATTTGAATTATTATAAAGATGCCATATTTAAATGGACAGAACTCTGTCAACACTCTTTTGACACACTTCATATGGCATTAATGAATACACCAGTGCTCTGCTACCCAAATTTCAATAAAGAGTTATTGTTCAGATGGATGCGTCTCTTTAAGCCATTGGGGAAGTTCTATCTAGAAAAGATGATGAGGGGGAGGAGCATCCAGTTGCATACCACAGTCATAGTTTGAGCTGCCATGAATGCAATTACACTGTGACCAAGTGGGAGTGCTTAGAGGTGTGTTCTATGCTTATAAGAGATTCAGGGTAATTTGCATGGGGTAAAGTTTAAAGTTGTAATGGACCATGCGTCATTGCGCTGGTTGCAGAAACTCCACAAGTCTGAAGGGAGTTTAGCCCAGTGAGCTCTTAAGCTGTAGGCTTACGACTTTGAAATCCTTCATTAACCTGGAGCAAAACACCAAAATTCTGATTGCTTATCAAGATTGCCAACCATTGCTGTTACAGCGGATCTGAGCGATATCATGTGTGAGAAAATGCTCAGCAGAAAGTATGACAATGAACCGCCACAAGTCATCAAGGTGTTAGATGGAATAAGGGCCAATACATTCTTAAGAAACAGAGAATTATAAAAGCGGGTAGGGGACACTATTAGGAATGTTCTAAGACCTTCCACACGCCCAAATATTATTGTGAGTGGACACTGAGCAGTTGAACATGAGGGAGTATGCAAGACCCTGAAAATATTGCGCCCACAGTACTACTGGGAAAGCATGCAATTTGATATGCTTGAAACGATCTCCTGTTGCCACCAGTGCCAAGTGGAGAAGCCATTCTGCTGTAATACTTCATATCAGCCGGTGAAACCTCACTTTTCTTAGCATACAGTTTTTATTGATGTGGTGGGGCCTCTGCCAACAGGAGCAAACTGGTCCAATTATGTTCTGGTGGCGATTGACCACTTGACCAGGTGGGTTGAAGTGCGAGCAACATGCTATATGGGGGCGGTCATTGTGGCTAAGATTGTGATGGAGTGTATAATCCAGCGATACAGTTGTCCTCAGTTAATCCTTACTGATAATGGGACCAACTTCACCTCCCATATTTTACCCAAACTCAACAAACTTATGGCCATCCGTGGTGTTTTGACTACCCCTTATTACCTAGAATATAATGGGATGGTTGAACGGGTCAATGGGACACTGTTGAATATACTCCAGATGCTGGTAACAGATAGACCTTCAGATTGGAGTACCCTCTATTCCACCGCTGTCTTTGCATACAACATCATTTATCAATAGGCAATGGGGAAGAGTCCCTTACAGTTATTATATGGGTGGTACCCAGCTCTACCTGCATTGCTCTATGCCTGCGTGGAAGATACCGGCGGAATAGATCCTCAACACTACTTGACCAACTTAACAAATAGGCTGATTAAGCTGCAAACTGAAGTGTACTCATTCATTTTAGCTAAAAAGATAAATATCAGGCTGTAGATCAGTTACAGCGTAGTGGAATAGCTCAGTTCAAAGAGAGTGACATGGTTCTGTTCCACGATCAACATGGGTTTATGCAGAAGCACAAATTGGCCAGTATCTGGATTGGGTCATTTGAAATAATTGAGAAAACTGGTATGGATGCTTATACTATAGAGGACCCTGAGAGCGATCTGATCATTAACCAAGTACACACAAAGTTCCTCCAGGTGTATAAGCAATAGGAGCCTTATCGTCCAGTCAAGGGGGTAGTGTTGCGATTCAGATATGGCTGGATGATAAGCCCTAATTCATTCTGGAGGAATGGGTAGAATCCGCTGAGTTGATATGAGTTATGATTATTCAAGCACCTTGAGATGAGGTGATATTGGGTTGGAATGGATGATTATTGGATTGCTTCCAAATGAGGCAATTAGGAGATATTGTTGAATATGAATAGTTGGTAAATCACCTAAAATTAGGTGATCATGAATTTAATGAATGAAGAATTGCTGGAACCAATGAGATATGGTGGAACAAATTACTAAACCAAGGAATTGGTTTCATCTGAAGTTGCTGAGATATCAGAGGGAGGAGACAATTGAAGAAAGAGGTTTTTAGTAGTTGAAAGTGAGCGGAACAGTGAGGATCCACTGTATATATATTATATTAAATAAATAAAGTGCCATTTGGGGCAATTTCCCTTATTCATTAAAGTTTATAAAGTTACTTTGAGGATGATGAGTATCATATCATTAGTCTTATTGCTCAGTGGGCTTATCCCTGTGCAAAACCCCTTTGGCTTATCTCCAAGATACCGCCAAAATTATAACAGCCTTCCAAATAAAGATTGCAGATTATCAGAAGATTTTATTATGAGGCTCAAGGATATCTAACTCACTGACACACCCCTCACTACCTATATATATAATGTTTTATCATAATATAAGGATTACTATCCATAAGTAACTAGCTATTTTCAAGATGATTGCCTAGGTATTAAGGACGTTGATTATATTAATTCCTAAAATTAAAGTATTCTTGCAACAGGAGATTCAAAACTCAAAAATTATTTTCTCTGACGGTTGGAAATTTTTCCTCATCCCTACAAAAATTTTGTACTCCCTAACAGGTGTCACTGAGAACCCTATGAACATCAACAACCATTATGGATAATAGCTCTGCCTCAGACTCATCTTCTCTCAGTGAGACCACCCAAATAAGTTAATGAGCGATACCATTAATTCATGAGAAATAGCTTATATGTAGAGTAATCTTCAATCACAAAACTCTATAAAATGGATCTTTTCATAACATCTGCTGACCATTATAAGCTGCATATTTTTGACTTCTCAATTTCTTTTTATTTCCTTATAACTGGGACCTTTATCCTAGGAAGATGAGCAAATCAAAGACATGCTTTAAAATTTATGACTCAGATGATGAGCTTATATCCTTCTGCCATCCATGTTTCTGATAAATTACTGAAGTATGAATTTCCTACCTCTATTTTTGACAATTTGTCTATCTAGCATTATATCACTCATTATAGCTAACAGGTTTTATTCATTAAGAACTTCTCTAAATTCATGAGATATTGAAAACTCTGCAACTTTAACTAAAAGTTACACAATTCTGCCTCTGCCTTCAGTTAAGAAATTTGAAGTGCTATGCATAAAAATTTCCAGCCATTGAAAGAAATTCAACAACATCAATCTTGCTTTGTTTAAGGTATAAAAAGTTTCTTTATATTAAAAATTACCTCACATTTTACTCACCTAAGGTAATCTGCTCAAAAGCAGATTGATGATAGTGCCGCTGATCGCATTCTCAGATAAACCTGTATTAGCATAGCGGCCATGAAGACCAGCCAGGGGTGCTTAAAAATGGGATCATCTCACTTTTTATGAAATTAATTGTTGATGACCAAAATTTAAGGTTTTTTTTTGATTTTGAAGATTTTTATTGGAAATATGAGAAAGGGAAAATTTTGAGAAAATGGAGCAACAGCAGTACCTGTTGGGGACTGCTGCTTATAAGCTTACTGGGAAAATGGAATTGTTATAATTTTGGATGGTATCATTAGGATCTGCAATATTGTTCATACAGGTCAAACCCACTGAACAACAGACAGATGATGTGGGGATCGTCAGTCCTTTGGACACACATGAAAATATACAAAAAAATGGGATTGATTGCCCCAACGACTCTTTTTAGTTATTATAATAAATACAGTGACTTTTCTCTGTTCTGCTCTCTCTACTATTAACAACCTTTTCTCTCAATCGCCCATCTTGCTTATATACAATGGCTTTGGACAGTACCGCTCTTATAGCTTGGACTAATCTATTCCGCTAATTCTCCTTGATTTCAGCTTGTTATTTTTAGCTCTCTATCACCCTAATTGTAGGTGATTTAATTCATTTTCATCAAAAGTTGACATCGCCTTATTGCCTTATCACCTTATTTAGAGGTAATCTAATAATAACCCATTATGTCCAATATTGCCTCATCTTAAGGCACTTGAATAATTGTAACTAATATCATGTTTGGCAGATTCTTTCCAATCTTCACTGCTATCCAAGATTATCTTCCAGTCATATTGGAATTGCAACATTACCCCCTCTTTGACTGGATGATAAGGCTCCTATTGCTTGTATGGTCAGAGAAACTTTGCGTGCACTCAGTTAATGATTTAACCACTTGTGGGGTCCTTTATGGTATATGCATTGACCCCAGTTTTCTCTATAATTTTAAATGGATCAATCCAAATGCTGGCCAGCTTGTGTTTCTGCCCAAACCCATGTTGGTCATGGAAGAGAACCGTATTGCCTTCTTTGAACTGCACCAACCCACTACGACATACCTGATTGGCAGCCTGATTCCTAATCTTTTTGGCTAAGCTGAAGGAACATACTGCAGTTTACAATTTGATCAGAGTGTTTTCAAGGGTAGTCAAATAGCTGTGGGGTTCCATTCCGCCAGTGTCTTCTACACAGGAATAAAGTAATGTTGGAAGAGCCAGGTGTCAGCCATATAGTAGTTGGAAGGTGCTCTTCCCCATGGCGGAATGGTAACTAATGTTATAGGAAAACATGGCAATGGAAAGGAGGGAGCTTCAATAAGAAGGTAATCTGTTATTAATTTTTGTAGTATGTTCACCAAAGTCCCATTCACTCATTTGACCATTCCATTGGACTCAGGGTGGTATGGAGTCATCAGAACCCCGCAGATGCCCATAAGATCATTCAGTTTAGGGAGGATGTGCAAGGTGAAGTTGGTTCCATTATCAGTGAGAATGAACTGAGGGCAGCTATGTCGCTGAATATTGCATTAAATTACAAACTTGGCCACTGTGACCGCCCCAAATCCCATATCACCTATGCTTTAACCCACCAGGTCAAATAGTCGATAGCCATCAGAATGTACTTACACTGGTTGGCTCCTGTTGGCAAGTGACCAACGACATCAAGGGAAACCATGTGTGCCAAGCAAAATGTGGTTTCACTACCCAGTATGAAGTCTTACGGCGGAATGGCTTCTCCACTTGGCACTGATGGCAACAGAAAATGGTTTCAAGCACATCGAAGCTCATGCTTTCCCAATAGTACCAAGGGCGCAACAACTCCATTGCCTTGCGCACCCCACCATGTCTGACTGCCTTGTGGGCACTCATAATAATTTCCAGCCATTCTGAGGGTCATGGAAAATTCACCGTAGAATCACCAATCCGCTTGTACAGTTCCCCATTCCATTGGAAGGTATTTGTTCACATCTCATTTAACGCTTTGATCACTTGGGGCAATTCATCATCATATTTTCCGCTGAGCATCTTATCATAAATCACATCACTGAGGTCTGCTGTCATGGCAACAGTTGTTGATCAAGATAAACAATCAGCATTCAGATGCTTTACTCATGGGCGATGAAGGATCTCTAAGTCATAAGCCTGCAGCTTAAGAGCCCATCAAGCCAAAAGGCCTTCAGGTTCTTTGAGGTTCTGCAACCAGCATAATGATGAGAGATCTGTTATGACTTTAAACTTTACCCATGCAAGTAGACTCTAAATTGCTTATATGTGTAGATCACCTATAAGCACTCCTGCTCAGTCACAGTATAATTATGCTCATGGCAGTTCAGACTTTGACTGCAGTATGCTACGGGATGCTCTTCTCCATTGTCATCTTTCTGAGAGAAGTACCGCCCCAACAGCGGAAAGGGACGCATCCATTTGAATGATAAACTCCTTATCAAAGTTCAAATAACGTAACACCAGTGCACTGATCAGCGCCGTACAAAGTGTATCAAAGGCGTATTGATGACGTTCCATCCATTCAAACACAGCATCCTTTTTTAACAACTCAAATATTGGCCCCCAATACAGCTAAAGTTAGGGATGAAGCGCCAGTAGTAACTGTCCATTCCCAAAAATACCTGTATGTCACGTTTACTATTAGGTGTAGTCATTTTGCTGATGGCCTCCACCTTAGCTGGCTGTGGTTTCAGCCCCTTAGAGTCTACCACAAACCCCAGGTATTCCAACTGATCTTTGAAGAAGTTACATTTTTGAGGCTTAATTTTGATGTTTTTGCTCAGCAAGCTGGCAGGAATACTGCTTCTAAATGATTGAGGTGCTCCAAAAAGGTTCGAGAGAAAACATTAATATCATCGAGGTATACAAGGATGCATGACAGCTTCAGGTCACCAAGAATAGTGTCCATGGCTCGCTGAAACGTAGCTGGGGCGTTACACAGTCCTTGAGGCATCTGAGTCAGTTGAAAAAGGCCTTTGGATGTGATTACAGCGCATTTTTCCTGTTCCACCATGAGGTAGCTCAATTTGCCAGTAACCTGATATCAAGTCCATCGCTGAAAATAATGGGCTCCCCTAATCGATCCAAAGCATTGTCAATCCTTGGCAAGGGGTACAAGTCCTTTTTTGTAATACTATTGAGCTTCTAGTAGTCTATTACTATGCGGTTGGTGCCATCCTTCTTTTTTACAATCAGAATGGGCAAAGCCCATGGACTCTTGGATGGTTTGAGCATCCCTTGCTCCAGCAACTTGTCAATTTCATTAGTGACAACATCTTCTGCTGCCCTCAATCAGCGGATCAGTCAAGAGACCTTATAGGGGATGATCTCCTGTGTCCACTCAATGGACCACCCCCAAGCACACCCTAAGTCGTGATCATTGACAGCAAAAATCCCCTTGTACTTCAGAAATAAAGCTATTGCTTGGTCTTTTTATTCTTCCAATAGCCCTACTAAATTACTCTGCAGTACCACCATCATTAAACTGGCCAGTGCCTCGACTGATAGACAAAATTCATCCAATGACCCAAAGTCATGAACCTGAAGGACCTCTTCTATTGGAGTCAAATGTAAATACGCTACTATTTGGTGTCAGCGGATTTGCATTGGTTCTTTCTGGAGATTTGCTAACAAAATATTAATCTCTCCATGGCCTGAAAGTATAATTCCTGAAGCCACATGAGGCTCAAACTGTGTTTGATGATATAGCCCAATGACTTCCCCATATAGCCCAATAGGCACTTCCACCTCTAACTTGGTGTTCACTAAAACTTGATGTCCAGAAGGAATAGATATGTGCCTTGTGGATTGGAGAGGAATCCCTTGATATTCATATATCTGCTGGGGAAGGGGCCAAGTCTTGTCTTTTAGTTGATGATAGCGGACTGGCATCACCCCATCACTATATGCAAGATTGATATGGCTCATGTGCACTGAATCTTTTGGCACTCCGCTAGAGGTGAAGTAAATTGGGATCTGAAGTCACAAAATGGCAAGGGTCTCCTCCGTCATACAAATAACAGCCCCAAAATGTCGCAGGAAAGCGGTTCCAATTAGCAAGTTCATAGTTTTCATTTGGTAGCACAATTGTTGGAGCTACGATGATGATGGACCCAAAGCGCAGAGGTAGCGCACTGTAAGCTCCCTCAGAGACAGTGCTTTCTGCTTCAGCAGTTCCATACACCATTCAATGGTCCACATCAGGCTTTAACGTCAACTTCGCCATCAACTTAGTGGAAACTATGTTGACTGGAGCACCAGTAACTATTATAGCACAAACTCTATTTTTTGCTACAAAAATATCACAGTATGTACAATTGGAATAAGAAGAATATTGACTTTTTAATATATGGACATTTACAGGATCTCTTTTATTAAGAAAACTCATTATCCCCTCACCAATTTTGGGATATTCTTTGACAATGGCATCTACCAGAAGGGCAACGTTTACTCCTTTCAGAGTTGGCGCATCCGTGGCAGAATCCAGCTTGTCTGAGGAAGCTTGATCAAGCATTTGATAGGCATATGGCTTTGGTTGTTTGGGGATTTTCTTTTGCTGTTACTTTAGCTTGAGCTCATGTTACTACATTTACTCCTCCAACTGGCTGCTGATATAAAATTCCGTTATTGTACTGAGGGACTTCCGTGGGATATACTACTATTGATTCAGGGACATTTTTTGTTGGAATCGCGGAGGTAGAGAGTCCTGTCTCTACTCCACTCCATCTTTTCCCTGGTAGTATTGATCTTGGTGTACGTAGTGCACACGGCAGGTTATGGCAGATTTTTGCCAAGTGACCAGGCCGGCCGCATTCATAACAGCTGACCCCATAAGAGCCATGTCCTTGATTTTCATAAGAGGGTCCATGTCAGAAAGTTTGGGGTCATTTGCCATAACCAGGCCCAGATTGGTAAGATGATTGCTGACATTCAGCATAGCTAGGTCCTGGTCAGTAGCTAGGTTGCTGACGGTTTTTGTAACCAGCCCCTGGACAATGATCAAACTGTTGAGTATAATTTAGCCGAGGACAAGCCGCAGAGTTATAGTAAGGTCGAGGGTTGCTAGGTGGAATATGAGTCAGATGAGAGTATTCTCCTGAATAAGAGGGCACAGTAGAGGCGATAGTCTTCCATTCCATATTTGGTGGTGGCAAGTTATGGAATATGCAACGCAAAAACTGTACAATTTTGAGCAGGGGAATGTCATCATCCAAAAGTGGCGAAATGACATTGTGAAGCTCTTGGTATGGCTTCACTGTGGAGGTCATGGCGATGCACACGTCAGATTCCACTAAGTATTTCGCCCCAATCAGCACGTGAGCTTCCATCATAAATCAATCAGAGAACTCCAGGAGAGTCTCTTTTTGTGGAATACAATTGCTAAAAATTCTGCTTTCTGCTGTGACATCTTTGAGGTACCCCAAACATGCGAAGCACAGTATCTTTTACATCCCTATAGGTAACAGAGCTACTTGGGAGGTAACAGATGACTTGATCAGAACTCCCAACATCCAAGGCAGATATCAACAGTTTAGCCATCCGTCTATTGGATGCACCTTCCGCTGCAAATTTAAACCATTTAAAGAAACCATGGATATTCCCATTGCAATAAAACAGAGGTAGTTTCTCAATATCAACCTCCTCATCACATTCATGGCTTTCCAGACCATACTGAGGAATGGGTCAGGATCCAAAAGCAGTATCCCAATGAGAAGCTGGACCAGTGGAAGTTGGAATGTCCGCCTCCAGGGGTAGCTTGGCCTTCTGCCGTGTGCACCACCACCATTACTTTAGGGAATTGGCGCTCCAACTCATATTTGTATCCACTACTACCATCCTGGGTGTAGTAGCTCCGAATAGCGTTATATTCTTCCTCATATGATGCCCCCTTGTTATTCATCCTCGTCCCATTGAGAAGACTGAGCAACACTGGTCAAATTCCACTCTGCGCACTGCAGCCATTCAGTAGTATCATCCAACTGGTTGGCGAGTTCCTTGTTTTGTTGTCCCAGAATTTGCATTTGGCTAAACGTGTTATCAAGCTGGTGCATGACAGCGTTTCGTTCTTGAAGAAGTTCATCCTGTTTTTGGAGCACTGCATCTAAGGTAAGTTTGTGTTCCTCATAGCCAGATGGTGCAGTGTTTCGTGAAGACTCCCCAGCAAAAAGGCTGTATAAGACATGACTGGCGACTGAGATTCAGAGTACTTAGTGGTTGATCAATGGGCTACCTGTAGTGAGCACCACTGTTGTAATTTTGGATGGTATTGTTAGGATCCGCTGTATTGTTTGTACAGGTGGAACCCACTGTAAAACAGACAGATGATGTGGGGATTGTCAGTCCTTCAGACACACTTAAAAATACTAAAAAATGGGAGCAATCGCTCCAACGACTCTTTTATTTATTATAATGAATAAAGTAGTCTTTCAAATACCTTTCTTTCTTGTAACAACCACTTTAGTTACTACAATTTAATTCGAACAGCAAATTTGGATAATCACACACAGGAAAGATGGGCGACTTTAATAACAAAAATAATACAACATGGGCGAGCGTTGTGGTGAGCGGTGCGCTTATTGGTGCAACTAAGGGCAAGAAACGCCCTGGAGGGGGACCAGGAACCCAATCCATAAAAAAATTGCAAACTCAGACACCGTCTGGGTTTATGGTATTTACTGTAAAGCACGCGCAATACATGTACATTCAATTCAACCAACCTTTGTCAAAGGTGGAGCACGGAATCAGACTCTTCCTTGGGGATGAGTCACCAACCCAGTGGGAGAAAACATATGAGGCACAGCCCTCACTTTTCCCTCATGCGGTGTATGTAGCCACCAACAACATGGGCCACGGCTGGATTGATATTAATTTTTGAAACAGCTGATGAAGCCAATGCCGCAGCAAAAATCTGTGTGGAAATTGCCCTCCCCAAGGGCAAAAAATTGTGCGCACCGCGTGCCCAGATGGAACAAAGCGAAAACTTTGTTCATCTCTTTTGACTCACTCCCCACTAACCTTCCTTGTAAGGTAATTGAGGAGGAGCTCCGCAAAGGTCTTGTGGCCTATGGAGAAATTCAACAACTTGAATTTTGCGATTTCATTTAATGCCTGACCTGTGCATAGGCAAAGCTATCACTGTAATAAACCCCTTCTAAAAGTGGAAGAGGACTTATCCAGAATTCCCCGCACAGCAGAATTTCACTTTGCAGATGAGGGCCAGTCAGCTGCATTCTGAGGTACACCAGAACGCGCACCATTCATTTGCAACCACTAAGGCTCATTGGGCCACAAGGAACATGCATGCCCTGTGAAAGAGGGCTTAATGGAAAATGATTTTTGTGAGGAAGCTATGGATGAAGATAATGAAAACTTCGCCAAAATGACTGATGGTCACCACCCATTCCGCTGGGGTGAAGATGGACTATACTCCATCGTGGACCCAGTTACAAGCAAACAGTTAAAGTGGCACAAAAAGCCTGCAAGCGAGCAGTGGCTGAAGCGGCGGCACATGTGGAGTCCGCCATTAACCTCGGACAAATTTGGGAGGATATTTCGGGTATTTACCAAACCAACCAATCAGAATATTATGCCCAGGTCGAAAATTTACACAGTAACCTGACTGAGTCACAAAGTGACATCAGTCATGCACATATTGAGGAACAATGCAACCGCAATTTGGGCAAAAATGCGGTGCACAATTCACCAAAGTTGAACCTCAAAAATATAAAATCCAATCAACAATCCGCATCAAATCAACACAAGACCTGTGCGGGAAAAGTTGACACAGATGCAAAAACTGCAATTCTATTGAATCATTGGGTCAGATCAAGGGAACCAACAATGGCAGTGAAAGAGTTGGAGTACAGACATGGAGCATGGACAAAATGAGCCGCGGTGGGATAGGGCCAGAGGGCCCTCCCAACTGCTCCTGAGGCGCCACGGGCACCTCAGTGTCAATAGGGACATTAAACATTGCGGGAGCCAGGGCTCATACGTCCCAAGCCAAAAGCTGGCATTCCTGCGAAAACCTCTTGTAGACATCTTGGCCATCCAAGAAACCCACTGTCTACAAGGGGAAGAAGAATCCTGGTCAACCAGGGTCGCATCATCACAATCAGTATGGACGTCTCACTGTGGGGTGATCGTCCAAAACAACAAAAATTTAAAATTACAAACTCATCATCACACTTACATGTTTGATTATTGGTAGCAACAATTACATGCCAAGAGGAAATAACCTCGTTAGCATGTATCTATGCACCGTGCACAGCAACCAAGAGAAAACAATTTTTTGAAAGCAGAACTACTCTCACCCTCCCACCAGATACCATCATGTTAGGCGATTTCAACTGCTGGGATAACCCCAATACAGATTGATGGCCTAGTACCAGGGGATACCCACCTGGACACATTGAATATCGCACAATGAAGGCATCTCTTGGCTTACAGGATGCTCTTCCCCCCAATTTACCACTACTTCCCCACATGATGAGGATCAACATACATGAGGGAGCGCTCATATCGATGAGTTGCATTGACCACATGCTCATACTACAATCCCACCGCTCAAGAATCTCCAAATTTATAACAAAAAAGATCAATTTTTCTGACCACCAATTAGTTATGGTGCAATTAACGCCAACCCAATCCCACATACAGGTATTGCCTCGGAGAAAGCTTTACCCAGATAATATAAAATTACCTGAGATATCTGATTGGGTTGAAAACAAGGCTACGAACCCAGAATTCACAGCCCCATTCACTTCAGATCCCAAAGGAACATGAAAAAATTTCAAAAAGGATTTAATTAACAAAACCTGACATATTGCATCACATAAGTACACCGCGGACATGGCCACAATCAAGCGTACCTTAGCAGAGCTATACCACATGGAAATAAATACTCTGAGATCTGGCTATAGCCCTAACTGAGGATGCAAATGGGCAGAAATTTCAGCCTGACTTGACAATCTCATCTTTGAACACCAACACAGAATCAAAGTATAAAACAAAGGTAAGTTCATAAAGGAAGGCGAAACCTGTTCAACATACTTTTTCCACCAATTCCACTTCTGCGGAAACCAGCCCGCATGCACACAGGTCTGCAAGACCAACGGCACCATGGCAATTGACCCTGAGGAGGTCAAGGCAGAAGTACGCCACTATTACACCGAATTATATCACGAAACGCCAACAGATTCACAAAAAATAAAAAATTTTTATTCAAACTGCCGAGATACATAGTACACCAGCAAATTACAATATACTATCCCTTATTACATGGGAGGAGCTTTGGGATACAATCCGCGGTGCACCACATAGGGAAATGCCCAGGGCCTGATGGGATACCCTACGAATTTTACAAAAAAAATTCTACAAATCGCCCCCCTCCTATTGGCGTCTATGAACCAGAGCTTGTTGGAAACACGCCTATTACCAGGAGGTCATGAATCCTATGTTATAACCTTATATAAAAAGGGTGACAAGTTGGACCTGGCCAACTGGCGCCCAATTGCACTCTCAATACTGACACAAAAATTCTAACAAAAAATTTAGCAGCTAGATTAGGCGCAATTGCATCTGACGTCCTATCACCCAACCAGTTTGGGTTTATACCAGGGCGTACAATCTGGAACAACATTCACCTGTTGCAAACATTTTTCAATCCAAAGCAACTGGTGCCCTGGTCTTCTTGGATCAAGAAAAGGCGTATGACCGTGTTAGCTGGCCATACCTAAAAGAATGTCTACATGCCTTCAAACTACCACCAAGGTTCATAAAATGGACAATGCTCCTAACAGAAACTGCAACCATGGCTGTATGCGGCTCTGGATTCCTAACAAACAATATTAAACCACACAGAGGGCTCAGACAAGGGGACCCCCTCAGCCACTGCTATACAATTTCAGCTTTGACCAACTCCTCCGAGTAACTGACTCATGTCTTATGGGGATAACCGCACAAGGACAACCAACAGTCAAGATACTGGCCTTTGCGGATGACTGTGTAGCAGGTATAGCAAACAATGAAGATGCCCGACAGCTGGAACGCACTCTAGAGGAATACTCCAAGGTGAGCAATGCATCGCTCAACAAAAGAAAGAAAGAAATCATCCTCTTAGGCAAATACACAAACAATTGGGCCACAACATCAGAGCCTCATACCAACACATGAAGAAAAAACCTAATCATTTTGTTCTTTGCAACACCTCTCACCACCACTCCTGTCCATCACCTTGGAATCTGGCTAGAATCAGGGGGATATGCTAATGAGACAATGGAAAGTAACCTGTTACAACGGGTATCCAAACGCTTCGCCTCCCTCAAGGGAAGAACCCCAGGAATAACAGGAAGAGTTACAGTTGCTAACTCGCTCATCCTCCCAATACTGTGGTACCAGGCCCATGCGATAGCCTTCTCACCTACCTTTATAACCTCAATTCGCGCGCTTATCCAGGGCTGGCTGTGGCCTAGCTCTCATTCTCCTATACGGATGGAAACACTATTTGGCCCACGCTCAAGCGGAGGCATGGGACTAATAGATTTTGAAAGCCATGCCAATCACATCCTAGGTACATGGATAAAGGAAGTCCTTGCTCCAGACCTCCCGCAACAACATTGGTCCAGAGCAGCAAGGACTAACTTTGCACAGGCGCTCAAATTAACAAACCCACATAGTCCACCCAGACTACTTTCATACCTTGCCAAGCACCCTACTGCAACAGGTTCGCATGGAACTTCTTCTCATTTCAAACATATCCTCTGAACTATCCGCCATATGGGATGGACCCCTAGAGAACATGGGTACTATACAGGGAAGGGGAAGACCCAACCCCAAAATTTAAATTATGAAACCCAGAAAACCACCCCCAGAAAGATATGCTCGCAACAACCCCAAACATAGCTAGGATAGAATACCTAGATATGTTGGACATTCCTTATGATTTAACCATACAGAAGGCAATGTGGAAAATGACTCACCAACCACTCCTACAGCTGAGGATAAGAGCAAACGCCTGGCGCTGTCTGAGAAGGACCTATAGGATGGCGGACTGTTCCAACTCACTCCACAAAACATGTGCAGTATGTGGAGGGGAGGGATCCCTACATTACCGCCTAGAAACATGCCCCCCAACCAAAGCTATATGGCAGGAAGTCGCACGCCTGCTTAAGATTCAAAACGAACAGGAATTCTCAATATCAAAGAGCATCTTCGCGCTCCATAACGAGTCACCAATCCCATCTACCTTCCGTTCCCTAATAATACCCATTGCAATGTGGACAATCCACACAATTGCATTAGATGCATTCAAGGGCACGGTCATAACCATTTATGGGGTTATTAACAGATTTCATGTCCACTTACTAGAGCACTTTCCAAGCCTGGCTCTATGGATATATGAGACCAGGGCAAAAAGCGCTCATAGAATCATGGTTCCCACTCTGGTTCCTCCACACAGACCCTTTCCTTCACACCTGCTCCATAGCAGGGGAAAACCCCTCGGAGTAGCGCACCAACCCCCATACCTGGTAGTCCAACTGGCAACAGGGGTAACTTGAGTACCCTGGGGTGCCCAATTTTTTATATTTTTGGTTATTCTCTTAGTTTCACATATATTTGGTAATGTCCGTCCCCTGGTCGGTTTACCTCAGTTAAATAAGATACAGCAATCTTTCGCTGTTCCACAATCCCTACTATTAACAACCTCCTTCTCTCAATCGCCCATCTTGATTATATACAGCGGCTTTGGATGATACTGCTCTCATAGCTTGGACTATTCTATTACAATGATTATCCCAAATTTTGGCTTGTTATTATTTAGCTCTATATTGCCCTAATTGTAGTCAGTTAAATTTTTATTCATTAAATGTCAACATCACCTTATTGCCTTACCGGCTTAATTAGAGGCAATCCAATAATAGCTCATTATATCCCAATATCACCTCATCTTGAGGCACTCAAATAATTGTAACTAATAACATGTTCAGCAGATTCTTTCCAATCCGCCCTAGATGTTCCAAGATTATTGTTCAGTCATATTGGAATTGTGACAGTCATCTTTTGTGCAACTATCATCAGGAATAAACTCTCAATGATCCAGAAAATTGGGCCAACAAATTTATTTTGAAACAGACTTGGGTCTAGACTGCTTTGCCAAATTTGTTTTAGCTTATTGCTTTAATTTATTTTTCCCATCATGCGCATGCATTTGCTATAGCAGCGACATTTAAGTGACTGGCAGGTTGCACCCAGGGCCAAGCCACATAAGGATGGACCCAGTTGATGGGGAAGGGGTTGGACACCCCATGTACCTGTTGGAGATGAGTGTGGTTGACCCACAATGGTGGGAACATG